>JAMQGT020000849.1:0-26266 GCA_024447675.2 Pterophyllum scalare
CCCGTTTTCATCATGAGGACAATATATTGTACACAGACACACAAATGTAAACAATGGAGGGAGGAGAGAGATGTGCGTTTTCTAGCTGAAATACAGGCACTATTGTGAGTCTGTGTCAGCTAAAGATGACTTCATCAAGGTTAGTTGTGCACTTTGTGCTGGGACAAAGTGCTATCTAGCTTCAAAAACACTATGTCAGGTTTGAAAAAACAGCTGGAGTCACGGTGCAGTCACACTTACAGAGCGAGTCCACCAAGTGGAGAAGCAGAGCTGTGGCTAATGCAGGAGGCTACCCAGCACCCAAACAACGAAAGCTGGACTTCAGTACAAACCAGTAAGAAGAGAGCTGAAGAAGCTGGGCGGACAGTATGTAAAAGAGGAAATGCTGCCCTTAAACACGGCTGACTCGCCCTCGTTTCATGGTTGTTGTTTTTATGTTGAGGCAGCAGGGGGCGCTGCCGGTGTTGTGCCAAAAAGTGATCGTCTGCCAAAAAGCAATTTTCGGTATTTGCCAAAAAACGATTGCCCGTATTTAAATGGCTGTAAATTACTTGTTGACCTATAATCTGTGAAACATGTCAAACATCTCTCTCATGAATGATATCAGGTCACTGTGAGTGAGAAACAGCATTTCTATCACAGGGTAGAAGCTGCACTCAGTTTTTGGAAAAGTGACTTTTATATATTTGTTTTTTTATGAAGGTAAAAACTGTCACTGACATTAAAAATGTCTTTTTAAACAGAAATCTGGCTCAGAAGGCTGCAGAAATCACAACAAATATAACATCACAGTTCTATAAAGATATCTGAAGTGGATTGATTATAATGTAGGTACAATAACACAGACTCCTAAAGATTGTTGACAAACAGGTTATTTCTTCATGTTATATATAAGCCCTTCATAAATCATGTTGACTGCACTCTGTTTACCAATACAAGCAAAGACATTACACATAAAAGCACACAGAAACATCGGATCACTTTATGGCAGACGATCACCGGCAGCTGTTGAAAGTAACTAATAAAGTAACTTGTAATCTAACTTGGTTACTTCTAAAATTAAGTAATCCGTAAAGTAACTAAGTTACTTTTTAAAGGAGCAATCAGTAATCTTGATTAATTTTTCAAGTAACAGTTTGTGAACACATCTGCCGTGGCATTTCTTCCTTTCATAGTAGAAGTTGTTAATTTATAGTAACTTTGATATATTTATGGGAGTACTGAATGAAAGTCTTTGAAAACTAGTAAAATTTAGGGGATAGTGCTCATAAAAGCGAAACAGATGGGAAAAGTGAAGAATCAATTTCAGGACAGAAAAATCCAATGTCCTAGGCAAAAGTGAACCCAGGGGAACCATGGAAGATTATCTGTAGCTTCCTTACCTTCCTAACCCTAACCCTAACGCCCACGGAGGACAGCAAAGGTCTCGGTCAAAAGGTGCCTGCTACTTTGACATGCCCCCCTGCTACTCCAAAACCATTTGAAAGCCCTGCATTTCTATCAGTGAACTGTTTTGGCTAGGAGCTGGGATCTGGCTCCATAATGCCCTGACCCTCTCATCTCCGTCTGCACCCCACCCAACCATATGGCTATACCGGCTTTAAATGTGCAAATATTGCTTTGCTTAAGGTGTTTTTTTTGGGCACGGATATGGTGCTCAAGATAAGCACAGTACCAGATGAATTTTTTTTAACCTAACTCCCCTACAGTGTGTCTGTTTTCCTTTTTTCGGGGATTGGTTGTACTAGCGGCACCGCCCTAAGGGGGCAGCGGCTGCAGACACCCATCTCCCCTATGTTAGTCTTGTCTGTCTGTCTCTTGGATGGTTGTCTGAACGCAATTTTATTATATAATGACGAAATCACATTATATAATTCGTTGTATAATGTTTAATTTCATTGTATGTATAATGACAATCAAGTTTTATTCTTATTCCTATATCAAAGTAACCCCCTGCCTGCACCTTGGTAAAACTGCTGAGAAAGTGGTTTTTAGGCCCCCTTGTACAAAAAAGTAAACAAGATAGCCATGGTTTCTGTCTGTATTTCTGTCAGTCATACCCTAGTGTACATAAATCAAATATCACTTAATGAGAAGGAATATTTATAATGTTATGGCCTTGAAAAACTGCCTTCCTGGTCAATTGCCCCAGTGATGCTTTTGACAAAATGACATCTTTGGAACCTCCCTACACAAAATGTGTGCACAGTTGAAGCTGGATACCACCATTTACTCAATTAAACATGTAAGTTGCATTAGCCTATTTTTTTGAAACAGGAAACCATGGGCAGCATGGTGGCATGGTGGTTAGCATTACTGCCTCACAGCAAGACTGACATCTAGGCCTGGGTTCGATTCCACCTATTCCCACTACCTGAGGTTTTCCAAATTTCACCCACTCATTGTTTTCCAGCGACATTAACCTGGACTTGCTGGTACTTACTTACAGCTGATTTCCTGTGATGAGGAATATGGTGTCTTGGTCTGTGCCATATCATACTGTCCACAACAATATTGTTGTTTTCATGATATAAAAATGTCATATCATTGCTATATCAACTATGTTCCTGCGCATGTTTGAGGCCATGTGCCAGCTTCCAGTGGTGATTTAGCACCTAAAAAGGGAGTTACTTCAACGATCTCCAACAAAGCGCAGTATTCTGCAAAACATGCAGAAAAACAATTCCTGCTGAAAGTGGAAACAAATGAGTTTCACCAGAAACACACCACCGAGTTCAACCAGGGCCCTGTACTACGAAGCAGGATTTTGCCTTATCCAGGTAACTTTGGGGTCAACCCTGGTTTTCTATACTACGAAGGTGCCTCATTTCTTATATCTCATAAATATTAGAATGAACACTCTGCCTAAATTTCTGTTCTTATTCCAGTGTATCCCAATCTGGATAACTAAGGCCTTTCTTAATAAACTAGATTCTCTTATATTTTATTTGGAATAGAAAAACTCCAAGAATTAAAAAAACGTTCCTGCAAAGATCATCTGATCAGGGTGGAATGGGATTGCCCTGTTTTCAACGCTACTATTGGTTGTGTAATGTACGCTCAATGCTGTTCTGGACAAATGAAAAATTAAAGTTGTTATCCTTCCTCTTTAAAAGCATTATTATACTCTTATATCTCATATCTTCTTAAATACATTTTATATGTGCAGCTTGTTACTAAAATTAGTGAATGAAGCACAAACTCTGCATCACGTTGCCACGGGAATGTACATTTATTAAGGTGGCAATTTAGGAAATGTATAAATGTTGTTCTACTTGATTCTAACCAGGTGCTGGAAACACAAACACACACAAAGAATACCTGCTCAGTGAATCATATTTCACTTTGATCTGCAATGTCCACGCCTCCTTCATCAGGCTGTGGGCCAGGAAGCTTTAATGTTTCCGTGGATCCAGTTGAAAGTTTCAGAGCTATAATGTTATTAACTGGAATTAAAATGTTTATTTTACCATTCTGTGCACTAAATCACTATACAAATGATTTTCTGCAGTATTCATCTCTTGTTCTCGTATTTTACTGTTATTTTAATTTGTAGATTTTTAATCACCATGTGATATGTATATGTGGCATAGGGATTTTTTTCTTTGTAAGAAAAGTGATATGACCCGAGAAACGGTCCTTTTAATTTGGTTAGATGCTGCCAGCTCCACCCTTTTATATGAATGCACAAGGAGAACCCTGAGTTCACTTAGCAAGTTGATAACTAGCTTTGTGTGACCGTTTAACCTGATAACCAGTGTTAGTATAAGGGAATCCAGGGGCTTATTCCAGGAAGTATGTTTAACAAACTGAGTTTAAAAACACTCCGAGTTGATCAACTCTGAGATCGGCAACTCTGAGTTTCCCATTCCAAAACAGCTGATCAGAGCTAGTTCAATCAACTCTGAGTATGATCACCCTGAGTTAGCGCATGTGTGAGTAAGGAAAGAAAGCCATCATCAATGGAGCCCTGACACCAGGATTCACCATGACAACGAGTAAATAAAGAGCAGAGCCTCCATTTGAATCTGATGGATGGAGGATCGCACGTGTCAGTGTGGAGCATGATGGGTCACTTTAATCAGCCTGACCCACTCTGTCATCATCATAGACAGAATAAAAGTTTGTTATAAAATATATAATTTCTTTTATAATATCTGCTGTCATCATTTACACAACTTGAATCTCCATCAGATGAAGCTGAATCCTAATTTCACATTTAATTTATAAAATTTAATTATTCAGCTGCAGCCTGATGGACAAACTGCAGGAGACAGAAAGTGAAGATTAAAATGTGGAGAAACAGCTCAGACTGAGTTTACTGACCAACCTGTGTGTTAGTTACTGAGACAGCAGCAGACCCCGGGGGACGGAGCTGACCTCAGGTCAGTTTGTTACTTAACAAAAACTGTTTATTCTGCAGTTTATGACAGTTCAGTTTATGGCCATTTCATTGTTTAACTAATCATACAGTAAAAATGAAATCTATTGGTGGAATAGCAACCTCACTTTATTCATTCTTTTAATGGAGAATTCAGGTGGACTCAGACATGGTTTACAGATCTGTTATAGAGCCTATGATCACAATTTAGGTGTTTTTCAATGGAAAAGATGTCAAGATACATACTCTGAATTACAGACATCTTTACTCAAACATTCACATCTTCTGATCTGGACATTTTTCCATCCAACGTGTGTTCTGTGTCTAAAGCTTCATCCAGATCAGTGTGATGTAACAGTGTGATGGAAAATTTGTTTTTCAACTCTAATAACCTCTGTGTACTCCTTTGGTATGTAATTGTAATTTTCTAGTACAAAGACCAAGTGTGCAAAGTAGAAAACAAACGTCTTTCATGGTTGTGTCCAAGGTCATGACGCACTGATTATCAGACTGAAGTTACATGGTGGTGGGAAGCTGAACTCCCCACAGCTGATAGAATAAGACTGTATCAACACAATGACTATAAAGGAGCTGGGAGTATTCTGTTTCTTGGTCAATGCCGGTGCGGAGACTGTTCGTGGTGTGTTGACCCCTTTGCAAAGGTTATTTTTCTTACTCTCAATAAATCATCATAAAATCAGTTTGGTTTCAGGGCTCAACTTATTTTTCCACAACAACAGTGATACTACAGTAACTACAGTAGTATCAGGCAGCTGCCTCATTATAAATCTGTGAGATCAACACTGTCTCCGCCCTTACAGCCTGTTGACGAGTGGACGACTGTAAAAGCTTCTTGTATTTCAGTGCTTGTAGAAACATAAATGTCTGCAGATGAATTCGCTCCTCTGACAGCCACTTTATGAAGGAGGAAATGAATGGGAGGGTCAGACAGGTGGATTCAGGTGCAGCAGGAGGGGAGGAGTCATAGAGACACTCAGAGGTTGGATAAAACCTGCCAGGTTAGGGTCACAGAGTCTGTTACCATGGTAACTGACTCAGAGTTGGAGGTAGCTTTCTTTCTGGAACAGTTTCCTCATTTTAGGGTTAACAAACCCAGAGCTGTTAACAAAACCTGCTTCCTGGAATCAACCCAAGATTACAAAAAGATACACTGGGTATGCTGAACTCAATTCTCAGTATACGGCCCAGGTGAAGGAGGAGATATCAGCAGCTGGTGATGTGAGACCCAAATGTAAATCAATGACTCCACCAAGCGTGACAGGAAGAGCAAAGGCTGGAAAGAAGTAACCGATGAGGTTACACTAGCTTTATGCAGCTGGCTAAAAAGGTCAAGCCAACATCACACATCACAAGTAGAAAATATCTTTAGGTTGATTCTATAACAGTGCTGTGCAGCTGCTGCAGTTACAGGGTTCAGTTAGTGACTGTTAAACTAAAGTGTGAAGCAGTTACTTTATACTCGAAATTTCCAAGGAAAACACAACAAGCCTAGTTTTGTGCTTAGAGTTGACTTATGCTGAGTCACAGAAAATAATGCTGACTCACTACTGTTGCACTATAATGCTCTGCTGGCAAAAGGATGTGTGTGATCAGTGACAGCGCTCATTGAAGAAGATGGAAACACCCTTCATGTACTGACACTGATGCTGCTGCCAGTGAGCATCCAGTATCATCAGAAATATTATTATCGCAAAGCTTCTCAAAATATTCTGATATAATTTCATGATGTATTATTCACCCCTACTGATGTCATGAGATCACGTGTGACCTCACTGTGCGTGTGACTGGACGTAACTGACTGAGTGTAAAGAGTAAGATGTTGTCTCCACCCTGGCCGAAATGACTGTTTAAACCTGCTCAGGTAAACAGCCAATCAGAGTCCTTCTTCAAACCACTTGATCAGTGCACTGAAGTGTTCCCCCACCATGTTTCATGTTATTATCCTGTCAGAAATTCACCTGCACTTCCCGAAACCCTACACCATGACCTCACTCCAATCTGATAACCAGAGATCATCAGTTCATGATAATCAATACATTGAGTCACAGGTGCGCACCTGACACTGATGAAACATCACAAGTGAGCTGTGTGCTGATGTCACAAAAGGTGTCTGTAACCAATTCTCATAAAAGTGAGGATCAATAAGAGTATTGCCAAGCATTAGAACCAATAAAACCCTACAACACCAATCACTGATTGGCACCCATCACCTGCTAATACCTGGGGAATAGGTGTAGTTACCTGGGTGACGATGATGGGTGACAGGTCCTTGAGGTTCTGGATGTGTATCAGCAGCGAGTCTCGGAGTGCATTGTGGGTCTCCGGAGGCAGCTCGTAGAAGCTCGTCTGGATCTTCATCTTCATCGTCTGTGCGGCGAAGTAACAAGACTCCACATCTTGCTTGAGCTGTAGCAGCTGGTCCGAGACCTCCCACGCATACATCTGCAAAGGAAGTGACGCCATTACCCCACAGCAGTCAAGAACAGATGAAAGTAACCAAAACCTCAGGTGGCCAGTCACACAACCAACCAGGTGACACCCTGTGGATTGGTACCTCTGCCAATCGATCGATCAGTTCATAATCAGTCAGAATAACTGACCCTAAGGAGAGCAAAGACCAAGAGCAGCGTCCTGCTCCTCGGGCCCACCTAAGCAGCTGAGGCTCTTCTCCAGATGTCTGACTCTCAGCCAGGTCAGCAACACCTTACTGAGCAGCTCACTAATCAGCTGACTGCTGCAGGAGGAATCTTTCACCTGTACAATGACAGCGCACGCACTGTGGCTGACCTTTCACCTGAGGTCAAATGAGTGCAGGCATGCTAGCAGCTGAATAAAAACAAACAAACCGGAAGAGCAAACAGGAAGTCTGAACACAGGCAGGGGAGCGTTTCATTTATTCACCTGCAGAAAGGTGAGTAACACACACACACACACGCGCGCACACAGACAGACAGACAGTAACACACACACAGACAGTAATACTCACACAGACAGTAATACACACACACAGACAGCCAACAGTTAGCATAGCAGCTAGCTCGGCATGTTTTCCTCCATTCATTCCGTTAGCTTAGCTGTTATGCTAACGGAAGCAGCGACTCCACTGAGACTGCGCACTACACCTCACTCGTAGGTTTTCGCACAGGTAAACCCCTGTAACCCGCTCCCTACGGACCGATCTTCGCGAACCCCGGCCTCTCTCCCCCGGCCTCTCACCGATCTCTGCAGCTCTCCCAGCCACAGCGAGGCGCGCTCCTTCCCGGCCGGGTCCGGGTCGTGGTACAGGGCCTGGACCGCCTGGTAGACCAGCGCCAGGCTCGGTTTGCCGCCCTCCATAACTTGGATAAGAAGCAGGGACGCGGTGAGGCAGACAACTCGGGCTCCGGGTGCTCGGGTCCAGGTTCAGAGTCCTAAACGTTCCGAGAGCCGACCGCCATCTCGCAGGCTTCCCGCTGCAACGGCGATCGCGGTCCCACAGGAAACACGAGCAGCCAAATTAGTTCCGCTCCGTCCTCCCGGAAGAGTTCTCTGAGAGGGTCATTCAAAAACACAGTGCTAAACAATGCTATATAATACAATACAAAAAAAAAAAAAAAAATTTTTAAATGTTCACGAACATTTACACTTAAACAGTTTTAGAATTACTGTGAAGAAGTGTATTAAAATCCTTCATTCCACTGAGTCTGAGTGCTGGCCCTATGAACTTACACTCAATTAAAATCCTTACATTTGTGTGTGTGTGTGTGTGTGTGTGTGTGGCTTTGTTTTCATTTAGATTTATAGTCACCACCACACTAAAGATTTCAGGCTGTGTGTCAGTGCTGAGTGTTTGCTGATGTCAAGTTAAACAAGCATTAAACAGAAACATGTTTAGAAGAAGTTTTATTGTCATTATACAAGAATACAATGAAACTTGGATGGTAACTCCCTTCAGTCAGTAGCAGTGCAATATGACCAGTTAGAATAGAAATAGAAATAGAATATCAATAGTTAAAATATAGTTAAAAAAAAGAATGAGATGAGATATATTTTGCTATGTACACAGTGCAAACCAGATAAAACCAGATTTTAAAAAAGGTTGATTCATTTCCAGCTACTGCCTCATAAACACACCAGACACTGCACTTGAAGCAGGATTTCCTCTTATCCAGGTAACTTCAGGGTAACCCTGGGTTTCTGTACTATGAAGATGGCTGTCTTCTTACCAGGGTAAATTGCCATTGTAACTTATGCTACGAACCTCACCTGCTCCAGAGCCAGTGAGGTTCCAGAGTACTGATCAGCAGGTATGAAACCAACTTCTGCTGATCAACCAGATTTCCAGGAAAAAAAAGCGTCATCATTCCTGCAGGGAGAGCGGGAGTGTTTGAAGTTTTTCAGTATCTAAAGTCTTTGTGTTTCCCTGATGAGCTTCAGTTAAAACCAGATTCTTAGACACAACTTTATTCCTTCATATTTTTTTCTCAGTTGGCAGTAAACAGTTTTAAAGTAGTTTTATTGTTTTTGTGAATCTATGTTTGAATTCTGTTTTTAATTTTAGTCTTTACTTTGAAATCCAGCAGTGCCAGAAATCACCAGATTAATGATTTGCTCCAGCAATTACTGTGTGTTCTTTTTGACAAAAGTGTTGCATTTTACCAGGGGCACGAACGCGCAGGGGAAACCCTGGGTTACCTTCGTGAGCTGGGCCCTATTCCAGGAAGCAGATTCGATAAACTTTAATTTTAAAAACATACTCTGAGTTGATCAACTCTGAGATCAGCAACTCTGAGTTTCCCGTTCCAGAACAGCTGATCAGAGCTAGGTCAATCAACTCCGAGTTCACATGTGTGAGTAAGGAAAGAAAGCCATTATCAATGGAGCCCCGACACCAGGATTCACCATGGCAATGGGTAAATAAAGAGCAGAGCCTCCATTTGAATCTGATGGATGGAGGATCGCACGTGTCAGTGTGGAGCATGATGGGTCACTTTAATCAGCCTGACCCACTCTGTCATCATCATAGACAGAATAAAAATTTGTTATAAAATTATAACATATTATAACAAATTATAAAAATTATAAAATTATAACAAATTATAAAATATAAAAATGTCTTTAATACTCTCTGCTGTCATCATTTACACAACTTAAATCTCCATCAGATGAAGCTGAATCCTAATTTCACATTTAATTTATAAAATTTAATTATTCAGCTGCAGCCTGATGGTAAAAACTGCAGGAGACAGAAAGCGAAGATTAAAATGTGGAGAAACAGCTCAGACTGAGTTTACTGACTGACCTGTGTGTTAGTTACTGAGACAGCAGCAGGCCCTGGGGGAGCTGACCTCAGGTCAGTTTTTTACTCAATAAAAAATGTTTTTGCTGCAGTTTATGACAGTTCAGTTTATTACCATTTAATTGTTTAAATAATTATACAGTAAAAATGGACTCTATTGATGGAATAGCAACCTCACTTTATTCATTTATTATTTTAATTGAGAATTTTATTATTTCTGCCATTACTGGAAAAATAAAAATGATTAATGACATTTACAGAAAATCTACTTTAATATTTCCGGTTTAAGCCTTTCTAATCTGATCTAAGATCAGCTTCACTGATAGATGGCAGCTCTCTGACGGCCACAGCAGAGATGTTTCACTGAGTTACTGTTAAAGGTCAGAAGTCAGTCACAGTTTTATGTTCTCAGAAATGTCTCAGCTTTATAGGTTTTGAATATTTCAGTACAGCTTGGGAGACATTTTAATTTAAGAATGCAGATCGTGTTGGGAAAATTAATCCATTATGAATGGATCCAGACTGGATGAGCTGGGAAATGACTGGATCCTGAACTGGATCTGGACCTTATCCGGTCTGAATCCCTGATCCTCATCCGTTTGGATCCTCCTGCCTTGCGGGTGGACTCGGACATGATTTGCTGATCCCTCATAGAGCCGATGATCATCGTAGAAACATAAACGTCTGCAGATGAATTCACTCCTCTGATGCTCTGACAGCCACTTTATGAAGGAGGAAATGAATGGGAGGGTCAGACAGGTGGTTCAGGTGCAGCAGGAGGGGAGGAGTCATAGAGACACTCAGAGATTGTTGGATAAAACCTGCCAGGTTAGGGTTACAGAGTCTGTTACCATGGTAACTGACTCAGAGTTGGAGGTAGCTCGCTTTCTGAAACAGTTTCCTCGTTTTAGGGTTAACAAACCCAGAGTTGTTAGCTAAACCTGTTTTCTGGAATCGGCTTCAGATAACCAGCTTTGTGTGACCTCTGACCCTGATCAGTGTGAGAGGTCACATGATCATATTTAAATACAAAATGCAGTTCTTAAATGATTATTTCATTTAATTAATAAGGGGCAAAAGCTACCCAAACCTACCTGCCCTGTGCAAAAAAGTAATAAAATATTAAGTAAAACTTAATTAATATATTTTCAAGTGTAATTCAATTGCACCAAATAAAAATTTGGTTTTAATTTAATCTGAGTATAAAATTGAATGCATTAATAGATTAATTAAATCCTTTTTTCTGCCATTTTTTATTCACAGAAAAATTTGAGCTGCTCAGAGTTTGATTCAGTTTCATTAATTAGAACTTCGAATGTGCCTCAGTGCTATACAAACAAACCACTTTATTGATCAGCAGAGTATTTTTTATTTAAAATATATTAAAGATCAAAATAAATCACCTGCTGTGGTATCTGCACACCTGAGGTGACTCCAAGTCTTACAACAGAAACTCAAAAACACAATAAACATAAATTAAATGAACTTGTTGTCAAATTAATATTTAATAGTGAAAACTGCTGACATAATATTAAGTCTTTATATCAAGCTATTAGCAGAACTTAGGTAATCAATAGTTAATAAATCAATGATTAATCAAACTATTGAGGCTGCAGAGGATCACCTCCAAACTGAGGTCGTATCATACCCATGCCTCATGCAGCTCACAGCCTGGTTATGATACGGTCCCCATTCTGAAGGTCAGTAATTAATTATCACGATCGATGGATCAATAAATGGGTTTCCTCATCAGTCCAAGGTCCAAAATGAAAACAGGCAACAAAAGTGAAGATGACATGTTCTAAAAAGGATCTTTTGAAACAGGAAAATGAAGCTAAACTGAACAGCGCCTTGCTGTCTGCAACACTCTCCTGGACTCTGAGCAGAAGAAATGATGATGGTCAGAGGACGGATCATTCTTAAAGACTTGGTGCTCTTTATCCTCCTCTTCCTCAGAGTGACGCTCTGCCATTTCAGGTATGTATAAAGCACTTTAACTATTTCAGGGGCTCCAGGGTTTTTACCTAATCTGATTGTGTGACAAAGTTTTGAGGATTTGAAGGACTGAGTAGGAACGTACTCAGGTAAATCTGAGCTATCCGGATTACACTGTAAGTCAAAGGCATGGAAAAACAAAAGGATCTTATTGGATTTTGATCCGTAAGCCACCTGCTGCTGCTCTTCATCACTGAGCCATCTTCATCACTCTGCTGTGTACTTTAGAACAGTTTGTCTTTATTATACTACATGACAACAAGTAATCATACACCACTGTTTGATTTTTTTTAACCGCTTTAATAAATATTTAATTCATTTCAATATAGACCACAGTTTATTCGAAAATAAATATAAAAAATAAAATAATAAAATATAATGATATGAATCAGAGTTCCCACCAGAATGTCAAATCTAATATCTTTAAAAGTAATTTCAAAGTAATTTAAGTTCTTAAATTTTTACTTCCAAAAAGTTTTTCCTACTTTTGTGAGTGGCTATACTTTAGAAATAACTTCAAGTAAAGCATGTCGCTTGCCTGATAAATTCAAGAAAAGTTCAAAGTTTTAACATTAAAGTCAGCTTGTAATTTCTTGGTGGATTGTAAACCAGTGTGCCACCAACTAAGCTTAGATGTTGTTGACTTCCCATCACCTGCATGCTGTACACCTCCTTCCACTGGCAGTGGTCTGCCTGCTATCCAACCAGAGAGACCTGCTGTCCTCTTGCTTTTGTTGTTAGTGACCTTCATTTAGTTTTCATGAGGCCCCCACCCAACAGTAAATCATTCATTGGAGGAGGGCAGAGTAACAGATGTGTGCAGACTATGACAGACAAATTTGGGGTGTGGCTAAGAGTCCCAAGCCTCTAAACTAGTGAGGGCAGCCCTCAATCCTTTGCTTTATTTCAGGCTGACCTCAGTAAGGCTGCTGTGAAGGTGAAACTTAAACAATCCTGAATGAGAGCACTGACACAGAGTTGGCTGTTGTTCACTCATTCATTCAGGGTCAGGGTCAAATCAATACTGGTGATCAGTTAAATTGAGTTAGTAAATCATTTATTACTTCACATTTGTAAAGTGCTCGTCATAGTTGAGGAAGTTTTAATTTGCAAGATAAATCTACTTGATTTTCTCCTCTTCTCTCATTCCCAAATTTCCAGCTGATCGTGAGCCTGTACTGAACAGCTCTGAGGAGCTACATGTAGAATGAAGAGGTGTATGTTTTGCTTAAGACAGACCCGGTAGCAACATCATAAAATGTAACTTGTCAGACATCTAATCTAGTCATCAAACTTTGACAAATATGACATGAAAAGTGTGAGTTCACAGTTTCTGAGCAGTCACTGCATTCTTAAGTAGGTTGTTTAACTTCTCCACACACATTCACAGCTTCTTACAGTGCCTTGCAAAAGTATTTGGCCCCCTTGAACTTTTCAACCTTTTGTCACATTTCAGGCTTCAAACAAAGATATAAAATTATAATTTTGTGTGAAGAATCAACAACAAGTGGGACACAATCGTGAAGTGGAATGAAATTTATTGGATATGCCAAACTTTTTTAACAAATAAAAAACTGAAAAGTGGGGCGTGCAGTATTGTTCGGCCCCCTTGCGTTAATACTTTGTAGCGCCACCTTTTGCTGCAATTACAGCTACTACAGACTTTGACTTGGCCATTCCAGCACCTGGATACGTTTATTTGTGAACCGTTCCATTGTAGATTTGGCTTTATGTTTTGGATCATTGTCTTGTTGGAAGATAAATCTCCGTCCCAGTCTCAGGTCTCTTGCAGACTCCAACAGGTTTTCTTCCAGAATGGTCCTGTATTTGGCCCCATCCATCTTCCCATCAATTTTGACCATCTTTCCTGTCCCTGCTGATGAAAAGCAGGCCCAAACCATGATGCTGCCACCACCATGTTTGACAGTGGGGATGGTGTGTTCAGGGTGATGAGCTGTGTTGCTTTTATGCCAAACATATCGTTTTGCATAGTTTTGCACAGTTCGATTTTGGTTCCATCTGACCAGAGCACCTTCTTCCATATGTTTGGTGTGTCTCCCAGGTGGCTTGTGGCAAACTTTAAACGACACTTTTTATGGATATCTTTGAGAAATGGCTTTCTTCTTGCCACTCTTCCATAAAGGCCAGATTTGTGCAGTGTACGACTGATTTTTGTCCTATGGACAGACTCTCCCACCTCAGCTGTAGATCTCTGCAGTTCATCCAGAGTGATCATGGGCCTCTTGGCTGCATCTCTGATCAGTCTTCTCCTTGTTTGAGATGAAAGTTTAGAGGGACGGCCGGGTCTTGGTAGATTTGCAGTGGTCTGATACTCCTTCCATTTCAATATGATTGCTTGCACAGTGCTCCTTGAGATGTTTAAAGCTTGGGAAATCTTTTTGTATCCAAATCTGGCTTTAAACTTCTCCACAACAGTATCTCGGACCTGCCTGGTGTGTTCCTTGGTCTTCGTGATGCTCTCTGCACTTGGAACAGAACCCTGAGACGATCACAGTGCAGGTGCATTTATACGGAGACTTGATTACACACAGGTGGATTCTATTTATCATCATCAGTCATTTGGGACAACATTGGATCATTCAGAGATCCTCACTGAACTTCTGGAGTGAGTTTGCTGCACTGAAAGTAAAGGGGCCGAATAATATTGCACGCCCCACTTTTCAGTTTTTTATTTGTTAAAAAAGTTTGACACATCCAGTAAATTTCATTCCACTTCACGATTGTGTCCCACTTGTTGTTGATTCTTCACAAAAAAAATAAAATTTTATATCTTTATGTTTGAAGCCTGAAATGTGGCAAAAGGTTGAAAAGTTCAAGGGGGCCGAATATTTTCGCAAGGCACTGTACATTTTCTTATTCATTTGAATCTGAGGCTTTGTTGCCTCAAATGGCCTCTCTGTCTCCTACGAGCAGCCATGTTTACCATGTTCCAACTACCTCAAGCCCAGCAGCACTGGGCTCAATGCACCCTGCATTATGTTTGTGCACACCAGCATTAGTGACCAACAGGCCACTGGGGAGGAGTTTCTGAAATTTGGTGAGAATGGGACTGACTTCATGTTGTGCACATCATGCTGATACAACAATGGTGCATCCCCTTGTCACAGCCTGAAATCAAAATAAGTACTCCAGTCAATTTCAATCCTATGTTGTAAACGCATTTTTGTTTTTTTTTCTTTTTTAAATTAATAATTCTTGTGTCTATGTGTACATTTTTTTCACATAAATGAGAACCCTGATGAATAAAGTGATTCTGTTTGTCAAAGTCAAAACAATGAGTTATTTTTCAATTGATTTTATTAATAATAATCTTTTTATTTTATTTTTTTTTACATTTTTTTAGGGATGGTACGGAGGTGCAGTGGTGAGCTCTGTCGCCTCCCAAAAAGGAATGTTCTGGGTTTGAATTCAGTCCCCTGCTGGGTTTTCTAGGTGTTGAAGTCCACATGTTCTTCTTGTTCCTGCATGGGTTCTCTCCAGGTTCTCCAGTTTCTTCCCGCAGTCTAAAAAAAAATGCAGGTTAGGTTACCTGGTGCTGGTGATAGGTGTGAGTGATTGTTTGTCTCTCTGTGATAGCCCTGTAACAGAATGGTGACCTGTCCAGGTATACCCTGCCTCTGACCCAGTGACTTCACCACAACAATGAACTGGATAAGTGGAAGGAGATGGATGGAAGTTGATTTTTCTAGTTAATATAACCAACTGTAAAGAGTGAAAATAAATAATTTAGCAGAAATAAAGATTTACTTTGGTCATTTTATTGGCTCTGGTGTTGTTCTGTATATAGTGAGGTGGCTGTGGCTCAGGGGGTAGAGCAAGTCATCTACTAATCAGAAGGCTGGTGGTTTGATCCCTGGCAACTCCAATCTGCATGCCAAAGTATCCTTGGACAAGATTTTGAACCCAAAGTTGCTCCAGATGTATTCATTGGAGTGTGAATGTTAGATAGAAAGCACTTAGATGCAGATAAAAGAGCTTGTAAGAGTGTGTGTGTGAATGAAAACATGTTGAGTAAAGTGCATTGAGTGCTCAAAGAGAGTAGAAAAGCATAATATAAGACCTAGTCCACTTACCATATTTAAATAACTAAACAATAATAACTTTAAACTGACAGAAAACCCCCAGGATTAGTGAACCACTGTTTAGTTCTCAGACTGAAGTTGATACAGGTTTTATTTTGAAGGTAACAGAGTTATTGAGACTGTTTATAAACTCTAACCAATTCAGTTATTGATTACTGTTTTTTTTTTTACTGTTCATATAATATGAAGCCAATGTTGACCACTAATAATTTAGTTATGTAAATTAATCATTAAGTAATAATAATATTCCCTTAGACTTTATAGCGCTTTTCACAGTACTCAAAGCGCTTTACAATTCTGTGCACCATTCATTCACACCTCAATCATACTTGGTGGTGGTAAGCTACTAATGTAGCCGCAGCTGCCCTGGGGCAGTCTGACAGAAGCGTGGCTGCCAATTCGCGCCTACAGCCCCATTCACACTTAGGCAATGTGGGTTAAGTGTCTTGCCCAGGGACACAATGACAGCACATGCTCAGACGGGGACTCAAACCCGCGACCTTCCGGTTGCTCCTCTGCTGCCTACAGGGTTGCAGGTTTGATTCTTCCTTGGATCAAAACATCAAAAATCAAACTGCTGATGGTGTCTTATAGAGATGCTGAGTTAAAGGGTTAATCCCACAAAGCAACATATTCAGATGGATTAAGATCAAATTGTTATAACCCACAGGAAATAACCGGAGTTTTATCTTTTACAAAAATTATCTTTGGGTAAAAGAAATGAAGAAATACAGCTGAACATGGTCACTGTAAAACCACAGACACTGTACAATGAATCTGTTTTCAGCAGTAAACTCGAGCTCAGATGGATATGTGTCTGTTTACAGAAGAAACTTTCTGTAAGCAGATTAAGGAGTCAGAAGCTGAAGTTCTTAATCCTAAAAGTTTGGGAAAATCCCAGCAGCTAAATCTTCTGTGTAAGTGGTTTATCAGCATATATAAAGAGGCTGAAGTCACTGGGTGTGGTAGAAAGCTCAGGGTCACCATGGGGAAATATTTCCACCTGTATGAGAACATCTCCAAAGTGAGTCCCTTTGAGGGGCCCCAGTATTACCTGGCCCCTGCCTGGGCCTTTTACCTGCAGACTGCCTTTATGGGGTTTGTCCTGTTTGCCGCTACACCTTTAAACTTTATTGTTCTCATCGCGACCATAAAGTACAAGAAGCTAAGAGTTCCACTCAACTTCATTCTCGTCAACATTTCCTTTGCTGGCTTCATCTTTGTCACATTCTCTGTCAGTCAGGTGTTCTTAGCCTCCATGAGAGGTTACTACTTCCTGGGTTATACGTTGTGTGCTTTGGAGGCTGCCGTTGGTGCCATTGCAGGTAAATCACCTCATCAGCACGCAGACAGACTTAGTACAGATGTGTGCAGGTATAACAATGTGTTCCTCCTCCACAGGCCTGGTGACTTCTTGGTCTTTGGCGGTGCTTTCCTTTGAGAGGTACCTGGTCATCTGTAAACCATTTGGAGCCTTTAAGTTTGGAGCAAATCACGCTCTGGGTGCAGTGGCCTTCGCCTGGTTCATGGGAGTTGGCTGTGCTTGCCCACCTTTCTTTGGCTGGAGCAGGTACACTAGGTCCAGGTTACAGGTGATTATAGCCAGATGTGTCCTGCGCAGCTGAGTTGACTTTGTTTGTGTTTGCAGGTACATCCCTGAAGGTCTGGGCTGCTCCTGTGGACCTGACTGGTACACTCACAACAAGGAGTACAACACAACCAGCTACACACACTTCCTGATGGTAACCTGCTTCATCATTCCTCTGACCATCATCATCTTTTGCTACTCCCAGTTACTTGGTGCTCTGAGAGCTGTAAGTCAATCAATCAATCAATCAGTTACTCAGTGATTAACAGACAGGAAGCTGTTCCCTCAGCGTCACATCATCTGTGTTGATGGAAGTAATAAAAGCATTCCCTGACCTGGATGTTTGATAAGTGTTTTTGGAAATACAGCAGCTTCAGGAGTTTGCTCCCTTAAAGTTTAATCTTGTTGTTTTTCTCTGCAGGTTGCAGCCCAGCAGGCCGAGTCAGCCTCCACCCAGAAGGCGGAGAAGGAGGTATCAAGGATGATCATTGTCATGGTGGGATCCTTTGTCACTTGCTATGGTCCATATGCTCTGGCAGCTCTTTACTTCGCCTACTCCGCAAATGAAAACAAAGATTATCGACTCGTCACCATCCCAGCATTTTTCTCTAAGAGCTCTTGTGTCTACAACCCGCTCATCTATGTTTTCATGAACAAACAGGTGAGGACAGTACCTCCTCCATAACATACCAGAGAACACAAAGGTCTGTAGGGTATTTAGTCTGTTTGACTAATTCCCAGGTAAATACTGAAATAAACTTAATGAAATCACTGCTGAATCAAAACTTTTAAAACTGTTTTTGCTGCTTTTATCTGACAGTTTGTTGTTTTTTTCCTGCTAACCTGACCAGATAATACAGTTTTTCTCAATTGCCAAAACACTAAACCCTGTTGTCTGAACCAAATGCTCAGTGCCCTGAACCCATTTATTGAAATGGTCACAATTTTGGCAGAACCTTAAGCACTTTTCACCTTGTTAGACACAACTTGCAAACATATTTTCACTTTCTAAAACACATTTTGCACTGTGATGCACTTGGGTTGCATAAAGGTAAGCACAGGTAGCAAAAGTGAAACTCAGTGAAAGCACAGGTGTCTCAACTTAAACACAGCAACTCAAAACTGATCACACGTGGCTAATGATGTGAAGAAACCAATATTAGCCAGTACAAGGAGCCCTGGTCCTTGAGGTTTCACTATGGACAGAAACAATCAGAGAGGCAGAGGAGGAAGAGGACCACCAAACCAAATGCAGACTAGTCAATGCCATTGTGTTTCCAATTGTGATATATGGAAGCGAAACATGGACCACGAAGAAATCAGACAGGAGGAAAATTGATGCTTTTGACCTGTGGAGTTGGAGGAGACTCCTACGAATTCTGTGGACAGCATGTGTCACCAATCTTGAAGTCCTGGAGCAAATCAAACCAAACCACTTGCTAGAAGCCAGAATTACCAAACAGCGATTAGTCACGTGATGAGAAGCCGCTCCTTGGAGAAAGACATTATGCTCAGAATGGTCAGCGGACGTAGAGGACAAGGCCAACCAAGAACTCGCTAGCTTGACACCATCAAACAGGATACAAACATGGCAATCACTGAAATAAAAGAAGCTGTATGCGATCGACAAGGATCGAGGACGCTGATCCAACATCGATTGCGATTGAATGGATAATATATATACATATATATATATATATATATATATATATATACTACATAGTGCTAAACAGGAGTTTTGTTCTGAAAAAAAACTTTTGTGATCAGTAAAGATTATTTCTTAATACTTATTACTTTATGATCTGATCGTTGTGTTTTCTTTTTTCTATGTTGTGCATAATGACTGTTCGGTAGTGTTTTCATTTTGATTGACTCTGGGTTTGATCTGACAACATTGTTTGCTTTTGAGCACTGTTTGAACTGTTTTGAGGCAATAGTTTGGTTTTGCAGGAAGAGTCAGAGGTTTTGTGTAAGTAGTTTGAAAATTGAGTTTTGTGTTTACAGGTTAGAGACATGGAGGTATGGTTTCAAGAAATGTGTCTTGGCAATTGAGAAAAACTGTAAACTGATTGTTGTTTTCATCTCTTTAGTTTAACAGCTGCATCATGGAAATGGTGTTTGGAAAGAAAATGGACGAATCCTCTGAAGTTTCCACAAAGACTGAGGTGTCCACAGCTTCTTAATGCATGGAACAAAATGACACAAAGAAGATATTTAATAGGACAAGTGACTAACTTTATGAGGGCTTTTCTGAGTCAGAGTTTGGAGGACAAATGTTTCTTGTAAATGCAGAACATAAACATTACATGTAAATACAGTTTACACATATACACACCCACACATGTTCAGCTCATATTTATTTTCCTCTAGAATATATGTGTTTAGATAAAAGGCAAAAATAAACTAAAAACATGACAAACATTTTGTTTCTTTAGACTTTCTGAATAAAATGACTTTGGTAAGATTTACACTGAAAAATGTGCTACAGTTCTGGAGTTCACACCAACAAACACAGAATTTTACTTTTTTCTATTTAAATTCCTTTGAATGCATTTCACAATATTTCAACCTCTAACTTTAAAGCACTGAACTGTCTTTAAATCATTTTTTAGAAAAACATTTGTGTCTTTGTGATAATTTTTGCCAAACAAAAGTTAGAGAAGCAGAAAATCCTGTGACGCACTAAAGTAAGAAGCATAAAATGTTCATGAGATTTTCTAAATTACAGATACACTTACCTCAATAAGAAGTGCTCACTTGAACAGAGTACTGCCTACAGCTAATCAGCTTCACAACACCTCCTACACTATACTGTCAAAAGTATTCACTCACCATCCACATCACTGAGTTCAGGTGTTCCAGTCACTTCCATGGCCACAGGTGTATAAACCAAGCACCTAGGCATGCAGACTGCTTCTACAAACATTAGTGAAAGAATAGGTCGCTCTAAGGAGCTCAGTGAATTCCAGCGTGGTACCGTGATAGGATGATACCTGTGCAACAAGTCCAGTCCTGAAATTTTACTCACTACTAAATATTCCACTGTCAGCTGTTAGTGGGATTCTAACAAAGTGGAAGTGATTGGAAATGACAGCAACTCGGTCATGAAGTGGTAGGCCACATAAAATCACAGAGTGGGGTCAGTGGATGCTGAAAGTCATAGTGCACAGAGGTCACCCACTTTCCGCAGAGTCAGTCGCTACAGACCTCCAAACTTCATGTTGCCTTCAGATTAGCTCAAGAACAGAGCTTCTGTCATGGTCTTGGGTCTAGGACCCAGTGTTTTTGAGTTGTACTTTTGAGGTTTTGTTGCCTTATTTTCTGTTATTTCTGGGGTTGGTTTCCTGTCCTTTTGTTTCCATTTAAGTATGTTTGATCATATTTCAGTCATGCTGAACTAGTTTAGTTCCTCCCTCTGTGTTGGTGCATTGTCTTGGTTCTTTGTGTTTATGTTCATTCTCATGCCTGTCTCCTTTGTCAAGTATGTCCTCTTGTCTCCGTGCCTACCTGTTTCCTGTTTTACTTTGCCAGTCCTTCATTCTGTGTGCTTCTTGTCCAGTTTTGTTTCCTCATCTTGTCTTGGTTAATTATTTCCAGCTGTGGCCCCACCTGTTCCCGATCCTGTCATTATCTCGGGTTTGTATTTAAGCCCTGAGTTTTCCTCTGTTCATTGTTGCATCCTCATTATTAGTTCCCCCTGTGTGTGCGTGTTGTGTATTTGAGTGTCAAGGATATTAGTTTCTAGTTCCAAGTTTCTGGTTCCAGGTTTCTAGTTCTTCTAAGTCCTTGTTTAAGTAGGCCTGGCTAGCTGTCAGGCAGTTTATGTTTTTGTATTTTCTCCAGCATGGTTCAGTAAATAAAGCTGTATTATCTAAGTTCATGTCCAGGCTCCTGCAATGGGGTCCAATCCTATCTGCCACACAGTGTTTCATGACAGCTTCATGAAATGGGTTTCCATGGCTGAGCATCTGCATCCAAGCCTTACATCACCAAGCTCAATGCAAAGTGTCGGATTCAGTGGTGTAAAACACACCGCCACTGGACTCCAGAGCAGTTGCGATGTGTTCTTGGAGTGATGAATCACACTTCTACATCTAACAATCTAATGGATTAGTCTGGGTTTATTGGTTGCCAGGGGAACGATACCTGTCTGACTGCATTGTGCCAAGTGTAAAGTTTGGTGGAGGGGTTGATTATGGTATCTGACCTCAGAGATGTGCTTCTGGAAGAATGGGCAGAAATTCACATAAACACTCCTGAACCTGTGGAAAGCCTTTCCAGAAGAGTTGAAGCTGTTATAGCTGCAAAGGCTGGGCCCACATCATATTAAACCTTATGGATTAAGAATGGGATGTTACTCAGGTTCATGTGTGAATGAATACTCTGGCAGTATAGTGTATATACCCACAGACACAAGTCATTTTACATTTAAATATTTTATTTTTTCACAGCCAAACCAAAATAAAACTGGATCAAAGTGAAATCGATTTGGGATTAAATCAGAAAAGCAGTTAATGTTTTATGCTTCTGTATTAAAGGAACTAATCCAATAAAAACATGAGGAGCAGAAACAAATGTGAAAAAGAACAAAATACATAAAGTCTGACCTAACAAACCAAATCAATCAGACAATACTTGCTGAACACAAGCATTTTTTTTCTTCTGTTGGCTCTAAAAATAAATTATTCTCCAAAAGGTTTTCCACCTAAAATGAGAAAGTTTGTTCTAGTGATGTGCTAGTCAATATTTACTAGAACTCGTCATGTCGTAGTAAAGCCTCGCCGAAGTCAGTCACCTGACTTCCAACAAACACATCATATTTGTCGAGGATTTCCTTCTTGCTTAGTTTTCCATCCTGAAAACATAAAAATCAGGTGTTAAACAGACGAACAGTTAAACAGAAAGCTGTGTCTGAAATTCAGCCTCACCTGGTTGACGTCGGACTCATGCAGCAGGTGTCTGGCTTCAGCTTCAGCGTGGTCGTAGTCAGACGGAAGAATCCAGTCCATTGTCTCCTCTTTGTCCATCTTCCCATCGTTGTTTTTGTCTCTGAACTCAGAAAACTGCTGACGTTCAGTTGCCACCCACTCCGGTTCTTTCTCACCATCCTCTGAAGTATACATGTCACCTAAAGATGAGAGGAAATGATGAAAGTTTAGAGAGAAACTGAAATCTGTTATTAGTTTGGCTATAGTCTGTTTTCATTTGCAGACACACACTCATCCACCTAATGAACACTCTGATGCTCTTCAGATAACCACAAACAGGAAGTGCTGCAGTGTGGGTAGGCTAAACTCTATTGCAAGTAAATGTGACCCAAAATTCAAAATAAGTTTGTCAGTATTCAGCAGTAAGCGCAACACTGTGCTGCCCCCTGCTGGCTGAAGTCAGACGCCTTTTCACTTTCTAAAGAAAGAACAAGGAGGGGGTAACAACCTTCTTCAAAGTCTGGTTCCTGAACTCCTGACCTTCAGATCAGCTGCTCTCACTTAATGTTTCTTCCAACCTCCCTGCTAAAAAAAAAAAAAACCACGACAGTGCTCAATGTGTTTTCCCTACCGATGTATTCCTTCAGGTCGATGAAGCCGTCTCCATTCTTGTCAATGTCTTCGATTGTTTCCTGTGACAGCAAGAACAGTTAAACATTTAAAATGAAACAGCATGTCAGATATCATGAATGACATCAGTCTCACCTGCACCACGATGTCCTTCATGTATTCGTGTTCTTCAGGATGAAGAAAAGCGGTGAACTCTTCCTTGTCTGCGATGAGGTCTCCATTCCTGTCTGCGACTCTGAATCGCCTCTCGTCCCTCCACATCATGTGGGTGTAGTTATACTCCGATTCTGCCTGAGGGTCATCTGAAGGTCATCAATCAGAGAATTGATCAGATCAGTTTCAGCACTATAACACTTACGAAAGAAGACATAATAACTACAGAGTCCTGACCCAGATAACTGCCGTACGTGACGTTCTTATACTCATCCCAGCTGATCCGACCGTCGCTGTTCAGGTCGAAGTCTTTCCACTGATGCTCCACGCTGTCATAAATGTGTTTCCTCTGAGCGTTTTTGATCCAAACCTTCAGCTCCTCCTCAGACACGAAACCATCATGGTTAATGTCAATTTTATTCACGATGATGCTGCAGACAGATGGAGATATCAAGGCTCAAACTGAGTTTATTGCAACAAACTAAACTAAAAATGAAAAAATAAACATGTTATTGAGCTGAAATAAAAATAAAAACTAGACTTTAGAAAGCTCAAAACTAACAGAAACCATATTGCGTGCTTACAAAACAAAAATAAATAAATTGAGAAAATGTCTTATTTTCAATTTTACAATAAATTTTACAATTTTCATAAAATCTGTAAACACAGTTTTGCTTTAAAGGTGTCTGTACACTGATTTTTTTTAAACTAACTACACCGGATTTTTAAAAATATTTATTGTGTATTTTAAATATTTATTGTATACTTGTAATATATCTGCATATTTATATATTTTCTTCCCCGTTGATGGTTGATTGTATACACGTTTGTCTTTTGCCTTCCTCTTTTCTGATAAGTAGGCAGCATCCATCACATGAGGTAATATTGTCTATATATGCAATTAGTCTTGCATTGTTTGTTAAGTCTTAAGAAACATGTTAAACAGCACCCAGCCTTCATTTCCATTTGGATGTGTGTGTCCCTTCTTCTTGTTTTTCCCTGTGTCTTAACCCATTTTAGGGTTTAATCTCCCTTTGAGTGGTTTCCTTGTGTTTGGTGTTTAGGTTCCCTCTGTGTACCAGTCCTCTGTGTTAAGTCAGCATTCATCTTGTTTGGTCACTTCCTGTTTTATTTTGACAGTTCCGTGTTCCCTGTGTTTTGTGTTTAATTTTGCTTCCTCTGTGTTATTAGTTTCATTGGTTTCACCTGTTGTTCCCTGTTGTTTACACTTGCCCTGATTACCTAGTGTGTGTATTTAAGCTCAGTTTTTCCTCTGTTCTTTGTTGTGTCATCTGTATTTCTCCCTCTTAGCTGTGTGTTCCCCAGTTTAGTGCTTTGATTTTTTTTTCTTTTCTCCCAGACTTGGTGTTTTGCCTTTTAGTGTAGCCTTGGTTGAGATTCTGATTTTTGTATTTTGTCTTTTTGTGCCTTCAACAAATAACACTGTTTTGAGTTTTGCTTTGTCTCGCATCCTGCATTTGGGTCCATCCCTTCCTGCCACACAGCCCACATATGACAAGGCCTTTTTTACATTGCAAAAGATTAACAGGTTGAATGTGCTCTGTAATGTCATGATTCCATCAGTGACCACAAAATTTTTCTTCCTCTTTGCATTTAATATTTAAATATTTTAATTTAATATTTAATCCCATGTCTGTAGGAACATTAACAGAGCTGAGCTGCAGGAAAAATACCAGAAACAATTTTATCTGAATGACGATGAGTATATTATTCTGGGATATAAAAAAGCTTCCGGTGCCTTACAACCGGCAGTGACTCGACCAGTACAAATGCTTGTTTCCTCATCCTCAGTATGACACAACTACAGGAAATATTTATATATTTTTTCTGAGTCTCTGAAGTTCTCTTTCTGCTCTGAGGAGTCCTTTACAATGTTCAGAGATTCTGCTCTGGTTTTACTTTAACATAGTCTACAGTGTTGAAGGGGGAATCTTTCCTCTTCATTAAACATAAAAACCTCACGAGGGTTAAAATCCGCTGAACTTACCCAAGTCTGCGTTTGCTCTCCTCTGGAGGAAGCTGGTCGAAGGTTTTAGCGTCATCTCGTCCCAGAAAAGCTTCGTGGTCGTAGTCAAAGTTTTTATTGTCATTGTGCTCGAGTTCACTCAGAGGTTCTTCGTGATGAACCCGATTTTTCCTCTCTGTGGGTTTACTACTGCTGCAGACCACACAGAGGATGAAGAACACAAGTACCAGACGGATCATCCTGGAACACTGAAACATGAACACAGCTTCATCATGCAACAGAAATAAAACTTAAATTTAAAGCTTTAAATGAGGTCAGATATGTTGGAGTTAAATTTACACCATGAACATTTTTACTGTTAGTTTCCTTTGATCACATAAAGCATAAACTGTTTGTTTGAAATATGAGTTTCTCTCAGACAAAATGTTTCCATCACAAAAACTGTTAATAAATCAAATGACATTATTCTCTGTAATATAAATAAACGTTATGCTGTGCACACACACTATAGTCAATCATTATGCAAAAATCTGCCCGACACAAACTCCATAAATTAAAGTGAGTCAGTTTAAAGTCAGACACAAAGTTTTGAACTTTGATTGTCCTCTTTGGGTCCACAGATCATATTTATAAAACTCTGCAGTTTTACTGAAACTCGCTCCATATGCTTAGAACTCTGAGCCTCACTCAGCCCCTCTATGGTCAAAACTTGAGCTCGTCTGCCAGAACCATTAGAAACCAAACAGAACTATCACAGCCATCAAACGTCACACCTCACCTGAACCCTCTCAGACAGCTTACCTATCACCTGTGCGCGTGCTGCTCGGACACCTGGTCTCAGCGGCTCTTCTCCCGTAGTGGACAGACCATCGCTCACTCCGTCCCAGCAGAGCCGTTTCCGAGCCTCGGCAGCCAATCAGGCACGGCCTCAAACTCTTCAACCGATCTGATTGGTCCACCTCAACCAGACGTCGCACTTGGTTGATGATGTCAGAGGGGTGCTGTCCTCGCATATGTTTTTCAGTGGTTGTTCTTCACGCGAGGAAAAAAAGGAGCCGTTCATGCCACGTCCGCAGAACCGAAACTCTTCTTCCTCCTCCTCCTCAGTGGCGAAGTAAAACGCAGTGAAATAAACCCTTCGAGGGGCGGGGCAGAAAACACGGGAAGTTTTAGAAAAACTTTTTAAAAATTTTTTTTTTTTA
>JAMQGT020000850.1:0-10861 GCA_024447675.2 Pterophyllum scalare
AGGAGTTAGTGTCCTATAGGCAAGGGAAGACTTCACAGAGTTGATTCAGGCACTTTCCTTTCTCAAAAGGCTGCAACACTCCATGGTGGCATGGTGGTTAGCAGTGTTGCCTCACAGCTAGAAGATCTGGGTTCAATTCCACCTTGGCCTGGATCTTTCTGTGTGGATTTTGCATGCTCTCCCCGTGTTTGAGTGGGTTTTTTCTGGGTACTCCGGTTTCCTTCCACAGTCCAAAGACATGCAGTCACTGGGGTTAAGTAAACTGGTAATTCTAAATTGCCCATAGGTGTGAAAGTGCTCATGAATGGTTGTCTGTCTCTCTGTTTAGACCCTGGAACAGGCTGGCGACCTGTACAGGGTGTACCCTATGACAGCTGGGATAGGCTCCAGCCTCCAGAAGAGGATGGATGGAACACTTCACTGCCAGAAATGACATTTGCAACACTGACTGCTGTGCTGTACTGCATTTTGTAAATGTCTACATGTACGTGCACATGAGTCACATGTAGTGTAGCAACTACGCTTATATCTGCTGCAGTGCTTGTAAGGTGCCAAAAAAGCACTAGATGCGCAAACATTACAGTTCGCCAGCATCAGCAGCAAAAGTTCTTCTTTCCTGTGTTACAGTCATATGAAACATGCACAAGAAAAACTCAATAATTAACTATAATTGGTGATTCAGGTAGTAGATAGCCTTTGAAAGCAATAATACAGCTAAATAGTACATTGTACATTTTAAGCCATTTCACTGAATGTACAATGGTCTAATAGGCAAGGATAAAATAATATGGCAATCACGAGAACATGCTAAATGTCTCGTTTTATGCCAGCAGTCCAGGCTAAACTCCTTCTGGGGACAATGACTTCAATTATTAAAATGAGATTAATGGATGCAGTAGAGTTTCAGTCCCAGAAGTGGTTTGCAAGTCAAAAAAGATAGAGGAGCACACAGACGTGAGCACACAACAGACACAGTAATTTACAAAAGCTGTAATTTACTCCACTCTCTTTACCTTTTCCCTCCTGCCCTTGTCTTTTATCCTTTCTACTAACAATCCACATCGCAAACACTCTCTTCAGTCTCTTCCTTGTGTATCACTTATATGCAATCTCTCCACTCCTCTTTATTTGCTCCTTATCAGTTTTGTTCTATTCTGTGTGTATGCGTGTGTATGTGTACTTTCTCAAGGTGCACATTATTTTGCATTCTCACATTCCCACAGTGTGCCATGTGGCATCAGAGCTCTAATAAGCTACTGTTACATCTCAAGCAGAGTACAGATGCTCATGCACATGTCCCTATGTGTGTTATATGCTCAGACATGTGAATATCTTGTCAAAGATAAAAGCCAGCTGTCTGCTGAAGCTGTTGCGGACACATTATCCATCTCTCACAATTTTTTTTCCCTTATTTCTTCCTGTTAGACTTCCCACACATCACATTTAAGCCTCTGACTTTAAAACACTGAAACAGATAAATATGAAATGGCACAATAATGAAGAGAGGTATGTGACAATTTAGCACAAATTAGCATGAACGTTTTTGAATTGTTATACTTTTTTTTTTCAAATTTAGATTTTAAATCAAACAATCAAGATGTGACTGAAGTGTAGACTTTCAACTTTGGCTCAAATGTTTAACAACGTACATTAACTGTTTAGAAATACCAGCTATTTTTATACATAGTGCCCACTTTCAGAGGCTCAGAGTTAATTAGACAACTGACCGACAAACAGTGTCATGGGCAGGTGAGGCCTGTTTCTTCATTATTTCATGACAAATTAAGTGGATAAAAAAAAAATTCTGGCATTGATTCCAAGTGTTGAACTTGCATTTGGTATTAATTTTCAATAGACCCCTCAATATGAAGTCCAAAGAGATGTCAGTGCAAGTAAAGAAAACTCCTGAGCAGGTAGGCGCAGCACTGTCATGGTCTACAATAAAGAGGTACCTGCAAAAATGTAAAGAGGGTTTACAACAAGGTGCAAATAACTGGTTACACTCAAGACTTTGCCAGAAAACATCTAAAAGAGATGGCACAGTTCTCAAAAACACTATTTGGACACATGAAACCAAAGTTAATTTATAGTAAAATGATGAGAAAAGCATGCAAAAGGAAATGAACAGCTCATGGTCTGAACCATATAAACAACATGGTGAAGGCAATGATATGGCATGGTCACGTGTGGGTGCCTGTGTAAGCAGGTCATTAGTGTAGTGATAGACATAACAGGATGAGCTGTCTGTGCAGGGTGTTACTCTCTGCCCTGATTCAGCCAAATGCTGCAAAGGTGATCAGACAGAGCTTCACAGTTCAAATGAATAATGACGCATAGTATACTGCAAAAGCAACCCAAGAATTTCTCAAGGCAAAGGAATGGGATATTCTTAAATCAGTCACCTGGTCTCTACCCACTAGAGCTTGCTGTTCGGTTACTGAAGAGAAATCTGAAGGCAGAGAGACCCACAAAACAAGTATCAATGGAAGGTGGCTGCAGTGAAGGTCTAGGAGAGCATCTTGAGGGAAGAAACACTGCATCCTGTGATATCCACGGATTCTAGACTTCAGGCAGCTATTGATTATAAAAATGTTCACCCAAGTGTGGTGTTTACGGGTTCTGCCCAGTGTTTTAATGAATGAGTGTGGGGCTTTTATGGCTCCTATTTTGGTTGACGTGTGTTGTTTACTTTATTCTGTTATTTGCACACGAGTTTTGAGTCTGATTAGTTTATTCGTTTAGTACTTTTTCACTTGTTATTTCTTCTGAGTTGCTGGAGCCGTGGTGGTGGCAGTACTGGTGGCTTGGGTCGTGGTATCCCCCCTGCCCCCTTTTCTGTGCTTCCCTGGGATTGTGGTTCTTCACTCAAGGGTGTGGTCATCACATGTCTGGGTGATTTACTTTTCTTTGTTTTTTTTTAGGATTCCGACCTCCCCTGCACTGGTCCCTAGAGCCCCAGCTGCTGATTACGATTTTCTATTTCTTAGATTTTGTATGCTTCTTCTATTTTAATACATTTTTCCTTCTTAAACTAAAAATTATACTGTTTTTAACAACATTGAACCTCGTCTTTTGCCTCATATGTGGGCGAACCTGTGTGCCTTTTAGTGAAGGAACCTAATTCCCTGGATGTAACTCCCAAGGTGGCGTTGTCCGGCAATTTTGTAGGATTACAAAATCTGCTGTGATTTGTAATTGATGATTATTCCTTCTTACTCATCACACCTCCCTGGTTGCGACACAAGTATTTAAAAAATCCTTGCTGCTAAACAGTTAATGCAATACTTCTGCTAAACAAGACAAATTGTAAAGCATAAACTACAAAGAAATTATTACTATGTTATTAGCTATGAACATACACACATCTGTTTAGCCATTTGATGCTCTGTGATACAAGACTGATTCCCAAGCTTCATTTACTATATTCTTAGTGTCAAAAGCTATTGAGGATCATTAACTCACTAATCACATGCATCATCTTCAAATTAAACTAATTACAGTATATGGATCTGACAGCACCTGTTGCAACAGCAGCACAATGTTAATGTTAAAGTTCCTGGTTAAAATTTTTATGGAGCAATACCCTTGTTTGCATGCTGAAGAGATTGCACATGCACAGAATTAATATGTCAAAGCATATCATGCAACATTATTTGATAGTAATTTGAGCTTGTGTCATTCTGTTTGTGTGCTTTTCCTAGCCTAGTATGTGGTCTGTACACAATGTAAGACGTAACAAATACTGCATGTAAAGAAAAAAAACAGCTGCTTTTGCTTCTTAATTATTTAAAAGATGGTTTAACTGACAAATGACCACAATTAAGTAACAGTGATATTTAAATGAGAGCTTATAGTCATCACAGTTTTCTTCCATTCAACTCATTCTAAGCCATATGACCAAGTTATGGGTTTTCAGTGCATCCTCAGTGGTATTCATCAGAATATTTAGAGTTCATGCTATGATTTGCTGGGTTTATGTCAACAGTGATGCAGGTTTTACTCCCAGTGAGAGCATTTGGAATGAAAATTACAATCACAATAACACAATGTTAATGTGAAATGCCTGATTCAAATATGTATGGAGCAGTGTGCACGCTTTATGGGATAGTGTGTAAAACATGAATAAAAACAAAATGCAATCATTTGCAAACCTCATAAAGCCTTATTTTATTCAACACACATTTAACATTTATCAAACACAGAAAACGTGTCACAGGTTTAAACTGAGAAAAAGTACTATTTTAAGAAAAAAAAGTGCTATTTTTTTCTTTAATGGACATGTTTTAAAAACGTTGGGACAGGGCCATATTTTCTACTGTGTAGTATCCTCTCTTCTTTTAACAACAGTACCTAAACATCTGGGAACTGAGGAGACCAGCTGCTGGACTTTCTGGGCGAGGAATGCTGTCCCATTTTCCTCTGCTCAACAATCGTGGTCTTCTTCGTTGTACTTTTTGTTTCGTGGTGTGCCAAATGTTTTAAATTGGTGAAAGGTCTGCACCAGTTCAGCACCCAGACTCTTCTAGTAAGAAGCCATGCAGTATGAGATTTAGCATTGTCTTTCTGAAATATACAAGGCCGTCACTGAAACATTGTGTGGCTGGGTGTATATGTTGCTCTAAATGCTGTATATTCCTTTCAAAATTGATGGTGCTTTTCCAGATGTGCGAGCTTCCAGTGCCATAAACTCTAATGCACCTTCATACTATCAGAAATGCAGACTTCTGAACTGAGTGCTGACAACAAGCTGCATGCAAGCTCCTTGTCTGGAGGAAGCAGTATCCATGTTTTACAAAAATATTTTGTATCATCTTCACATATCACTTCTTCTTTGCATGATAGAACTTTAACCTGAATTTGTGGATGGCACAGTGTGTTCAGATTCATTTCTGGAAGTGTTCCTGAGCCCATGCACTGATTTCCGTGACAGCATCATGTCTGGCTTTAATGCAGTGCTGTCTGAGGACCTGAAGATCACTGTATCCAATATTGATTTTCAACCTTGTCACCCAATTCTTCATTGAGTAACATTATTCTAAAAATATTCCATAATTTCTAGATACAGTTTACTGCAGATTAGTGAACCTCTACCCATCTTTAGTTCTGAGAAACATTGTCTCTTCAAGATAGTCTTTTTATACCAGATCATTATTGACCTGTTGCCAATTAACCTAATTAGTTGCAAAACAATGTGCTGCTGCCATCAAAATCAAAATGAAATGTTAAATGTCTCAGTTTAGTCATTTGATATGTTTTCTGTGTTATATTGTGAATAAAATATGGGTTTATGCATTGTATTTTTATCTACGCTTTGCACAGCATCCAAATTTTTTTTGACTTGGAATTGTAAAATTACTGAATACTACGTAGTTTTAGTACTCAATTCTAACCAAATAGGTTTGGTACTTAAAGCAAAACCAATCATTTGAGGAATCAAATAGTTTTTGTTGTGTGAACCGTGGGATTTCTTATTCAGTCACGATCAAGAGGTACCTCATCTGAATCTGTCATACACCTGTTCCCTTATCTCTCCTTTGGCTCTGGTGCATCTCGTCAAAGTTTCAGCTACTCCCAGCTAGTTTCCAGAAGGTCATGTTTACAGCAAAGCCATACATTATACATTGCACACTTTCTCTCACTGGCTATGGCTTACAAGTGAAGCAAGCTTTCGTGTCACAACCTGAAGATCCGAAAAAAATATATATCCATGGGAGTGTATAGTTTCTGTCATGGGACACTGTTCACCAGAAAAGAGAAAACAACTAAACAATAGTGTTTCTGATTCACCACCATAAAAGTACTAGTTCTTTCTTATCAGTGCATGAAGGCAGAAAGAGGTTAAAAAAAACAGTAGTGATTGTTTCACAGGTTTGGTATATGCCTTGATTGTGTTACCCTAATATGAGTATGAACAGAGTAACCAGATTACTTTTTCTCCTCTAGCAGCCTGAGATTTGGAAATAAGAACATTTTAGTTACCCTGAAAAGAAGAGACTTATGTCTGATGGAAACCCCTATGTCTACCAAAATAATTCATTTCTAATATATAGCAATATAGCATCCAGGAGAAATGACTGATTTTGATCTTAGTTGCAATACTGTAAATTAGAAAGAACACTACCAAAGTGAAACCAAAATGTGAACGTCAACACTAAAGTTCAAACCACAAGAGATCCTCTTGGGCAGTGAGACCAAAAGCTGACTTTCCTCATTCTCAATTATCAGGGGGACATTTAGTTAGCTTAACCACATCAATACAAAATCAACAACAACAAATAATAATCATAATCATAAACAAAAGCCACAGGTATGTTGTTTCACGCAACAGTTCTTTGGCAAAACTGTTCCCGTGTCACTTCATGTAATCTCAGACTGACTCCATGATGTTGAGATAAGGGCTCTGTGGGAAGCAGACCATCTGTTGCAGTACTTCTTGTTGCTGAAGATAGCACTTCATGGCTTTAGCAAGGACACATTGCTTACTGACAGGTATTTCTATCACCAAGCCACCTCATTCATGTTTGTATCAATAGAAACATCCATGTAGATACAGATGAGCAATGCCAAGAAGCACAAATAGCTGAATTAACATATTTCTGCAACACTTTCACTTTGAAATATTTTCAACAAAATTGAGCACTACACCTTTAATGAGCTTTGGATTTGTCTTTGGATTGTTGTACTAAAATAGCACAATTTTTTTTTTACATTATTTTGTAAAATGAAGGCCCATCACATCATAAAAGTCTTTAGTTTCCATATGTAATTGTAAAGTAAAGTAAACAAAAGAAAGACTATTTATTTTTAAGAGAGAAAAGCTAACAGTGGACAGCTCATATTTCTGTCAAATGAGAGGGTGAACATTTGATGCATGTGTAAATATAGTCATGCCAACGCAAATCGGGATCAATTATGGCCTCCAATCTGCTCTGCTTACTAGGACATGGGTTGCCAGCTCTCAGTGTATGGGGGAGACAGTTGATTTATAGTGAAAGCATATGCTTGTTCTACAGATTCCAAATTTACTGCAAGAAAAAGAAAGTTTTAAACATTTATAATATGTGAACAGTGAAAAACAGATGGCAAGACCAAAGAATGGCACTCTTTATTTAGACAAGTATAATCTGATGATCATGATGCAGCGATCACTCTAAATGGAGACTGATGCAAATATCCCAGTAGTTCCTCAGAAGAAGAGCAGTCCTCCAGCTAAGACTATGTACTAGCACTTATCAAGTGCTCATCGCAAGCTCAAATAAATGTTACAAAAGGAAGGGGATCCAGCACAAAAATATGTGCCAAATCAAATATGTGGATCTGTCGACTATGCTGACCCTTTGGGATGTAAGGGAGCAGCTAAAAGCACTCAAGTTACTGTATGTAGCCTGACTTTATTTGATATTATGCAAAATACATTACCTATTCTCCTGGGCTTGTTAAAAAGGAGTTTTACAAAGGTAGTGTTAAACTTGTAACAATACTGAAGCTGTTTTATTGTCTGACTTTTAAGCTAGTATCAGTAGGTTGTCAGTATTTCTCACAGTTCTCTGTAATGGCTCATTGGTCAGTGACCCTTGACAAAGAGATGTTAAATAACAGGTAAATAATGCACAACATTGCACTATATGGAAAAAAGTATTGTGCAACACCTCTTAAAATTTGAATTCAGGTGTTTACAGTCCCATTGCCATAGCTGTATAAAGTTAAGCACCTAACTATGCAGTCTGCCTTCACAAACATTTGTGAAAAAAGGGTAATTCTAAAGAGCTCAATTTAAGTATGGTACTGTAATATGATCCCACCATTACAAGTCAGTCTGTGACATTTCTTCCCTCCTAAATTGCCCACAATCAACTGTAAATGGTATTATTGCAAAGTGGAAGCATTTAGGAAGCACAGCAACTCAGCCACAGCTAATATGTGAGGTGGGAGACTGCACAAAGTTATAGAAAAAGCTCTGCTTTAAAGATCAGATCATCTCTGAGCAGTCTGGCAGGGCTAAAATCTGTTGGAATTCAGGAACATTAAAACTTTTGTGGCAAGTTTCTTAGCAAATGAACTTGTGCAGCTTTTTCCATCTGTAGCTCCAACAATAGTCACACTACTAAGCAATTAGCAAGCTGATTTTAGTATTTCAACCAAGCTTAAAGCAGCAGTCAAGGAAATCAGCAAGAGCCTGAGCAACATACCGTAGTGTAAATTCCTGGTTGTCATTCTCATGATGGGCTTTATAGGAATGCTTTTGGCGTGTAAAATGTGTAAATTTATGAACCTTGACATTTAGCTTTGATATCTCCACTTTTCTGAGCTAGATCCCTTGTCATATCCTCAAAACACAGCATGTTTTTACGTCGCTTCCTCGGCTGAGTGCTGGAGACAGATAGAGGACGTGGAGAGACAAGGGGCTGAGAGACTGAATATAACCTGAGAAAGGAGGTACAAAACTCAGCCTGCACTCACGGATAACCTCTCTAACATTATTCCCTAAAGACAGACTATGGCAAAAGGATACACACACACACACACTGTAAGAACACATTTTACCTCAATTCCAGTTTCACTTATAAAATTATCTTTGAAGCAGAGTCTCTCTGAGGAAAATTCATGAACTCTAAGCAATATTAGCTAGAAACTCAAACTTGATTAGTGGGGGCTAGAAGGAGAGAAAATCCTTCTAAACTTTACACAAAACACAGTAAATTACTTTACCTGTTAACTGCTAACACCAGCTGAACCTGGAAAAGACCCAGTCCAGCTCAGCCAAATCACATTCATAATCAGTTTAATAATGATAAGTGTGGACTCAGCTTAAGTTTTCTGCGAAACATCTAATTGCCTCATGCAGGCAGAGATAAAAAAAAGCAAAAAAAGAAAATGCTTTAATGCTGAACAATGATAGATGACAACATTAAAACAATGATGACGAGAAAAGACAGCCTTCTGTAATGCTAATGCCAATGCATTCATTTGCCTCAGTGTGCATTTTTTTTTCTTCTCTCAAATGCTCGCTGTCCACTCTGCTTTAGGCAAATACAATAATGCAGCGTTTCAACAAATTAGGATCAGCGTCACTCATTGCAAGTAATTTTATTACTGCCACCATGAGCCAAGCTCCGCTGTATATATAATCGCCATACATAACATCTGAATTAGAAGAGACAGCTATCCTGTGGTACTGCTTTATTATATTTTAGTTTATTTTCGTATCAGGTCTCATGCACAAAAACATAAATTTCATAAGGGAATTCAATTCAGTTTTATTGATATAGTGCCAATTCACATTCATTGCCTCGATGTGCTTTATATTGTTGGGTAAAGACACTAAAATAATAGAGAGAAAACCCCAACACAATTACACATCTACCCAGAAGCAAGCACTTGGTGAGAGCAAGAAGAAAAAACTCCCTTTTAACAGGAAGAAACCAGGCTCAGGGAGGGACAGTCATCTGCTGCAACAATTTGGGGGTGAGGGGAAAGAGAAGAGAGTAAAGAGAGACAAGAAAAAATACACCATATAAGAGAGAGAGTAACAGTTTACTACTGTTACTAATGATTAATGCAATAGTGGTGTATAAGCACGTGTAGTGAAACGAGGTGAGTGAAGGAATAGTGCTCAGTGCGTTATGTGCAAACCCACAGTAGCCTAAGCTTAATGCTGCATAACTAAGGGAAGATTTAGGGTCATCTGATCCAGCCCTAAATATAAGCTTTGTCAAAAAGGAAAGTTGGAAACTGGTTCCACAGGAGAGGGGTGTGAACGCTGAAGGCTCTGAGATATTGTGCAGATGATAGACAGCAGTCCTACATATTTGCTTAATGAGTGATTCGAAGGACATATTATGGTCAAAAATGACTCCAAGATTCCTCACAGTGTTACTGGAGGCCAAGGTAGTGCCATCCAGAGTAAGGATCTGGTTGGATGCCATGTTTCAAAGACTTTTAGGGCTGAGAACAATAAACTCAGTTTTGTCTGATTTAAAAGTAGGAAATTAGAGTTCATCCAGACTTTTATGTCTTTAAGAAATGCCTAAAGTAAGAAAAACTAAATAAAAAGTCACATAATACCAAAGACTACCAAAATACAACAGGAAGCAACTAACAGAAAATCACTAACAGAGAGAAGGACTTGACAAGACACAATGGAATACTGGGAAGGCTGGGCTAAAACACAAGAGATCAAAATATCTAAACTCTAACAGAAAACCAGATTACAAAGGTAGAAAGAACAAAAATCCAAATACAAAGGAATTGCAGACTATGAACTAAGAACTCTGAACATCAAAACTCATAAGCTATGACCAAAAACTGGAACTAACAACTAAGACCCAAAATAAAGACCCAAGACCATGACACTAACTGATTTGTGACATCTGGCTTCAGGGCTAAACATAGCTGGGTATCATCTGCATAGCAATGGAAATGTATGCAGGGTTTTCTAATTATATATTGCCTAAGAGAAGTTGTATAACGTACTCCATAACTAACTTTGTGTGTGACCAAGGCTCCCTATTTATATGCACAAATCTATCGGACAGATTCGATTTAAACCAGTCTGAGGCCATGAGAACCTCATAACCTTGTGTAGTGCTTTTTCTGTGCTAACCTGACTTAAACTCTTCAAATAATCCATTCATCTGCAGATGATCATCAAGCTGTTTTAGAACAAACACAATGTCCCAGATTTTCTCATTGTCTTCTCCTGTGCCTCTGGAAATTACACAGAACTTAAATTTACTTACAGGGTAAATCCCTGTAAAGTATGCATAGTTACAGTCTTTTGTCAGGCCGTACAAGAAAGTGTTACCAAAGGCAGCACTGTGAATACCAGCATATGTAACTGAACGAATAAATTACATAAACA
>JAMQGT020000853.1:0-105476 GCA_024447675.2 Pterophyllum scalare
GTGTTATCCTCTTGGTTCAGTTAGGTATTGCTGATACTAAACATCCAGGAATATGAATATCATGATACATCTCTGAAGGGTAAAGAACACATATGCCAAATTTCATAGCTGAAATCCTTGTGGTTTTGGAGTCTATAGACCAGAAAGGTAAAACTTCACAGAAAGATGGACGGACTGAAGACGATACTCCTCCTGCTTTATATTGCTCGGCAGAATGAAACAAAACAAAAACTACAACATCTGTATATTCTGCTGCATGGTGAATTTCATTAACAGCACACCTAAATATAGAGGTTTTACTGAACACCAGTACCCATCTGTGACCATAAATTTAAAAATAAATAAATAAAAATCGAGCAGTTGGCTGTAACAATGTAATAATCTAACTCAGGGCAAACGATGCATCTGTGCCACATGGCATATTTAACCAATCAATCGCTTTAAAATGAGGCTCCTATCAATGATGCTGGCTGCTTCGACTCCTCAACTCCTTGTCTCCTCCTCACCTACTCCCTTTACATCTCGTGTGGGCGGGACTAAGAAAGCTGCAAGTAATGTGCCAGCAGACTGATAACACATAGCTAACATTAGCCTTCTAACAGCTAATTAGGCTTACAGCAGAGTGCTGAAATAATCTCCTCACACACTAAAGTCTAATAATTCAGCCTTTTCACAGGGTGGGGTTTTCAGACTATGACACAGGAAGGGAAAAAACAAAAACAAAAATAATCAATAATTTCAGAATATTTTTTCTGTTTTACAAACAAAAACAAAGCAAACTGTGCATATTTGGTGCTTTTCTTTGTTTTGTTTGCTGTTTGTTCGATGGGGCGGAGTGGATCCATTCTTTTTTCTTTTCTTTCTAATTTCCAAACATTTCATAACCCCACCCTCCAATAATCACCAGCTTACTCCAATAATATACACAAAAACCTCCCATTATACCAACACATATTAAGCAGATTATCGTATTAGTGCTATCACTCAGAACTCCTGTGCTTCCCAACAAAAATCAGGCCAGCTATCTGTACCTGCGTGCCCAGTGCTGATGTGGTTTCTCATGTCGGCCTCCTCCATGCATACGTAGTCACAGACGCTGCAGCAGAGTGAGAACATCCACTGCTCCTTGTCCACATGGAGCGACATGTGGCTGACAAACTGGGCATTCAGCTCCGTCTGGAAACCACACACATGGCAGCTGGGCAGAGAACAGAGAGGAAGAAGGAGGAAGAGGGTGAGAATGAGAGGAGGCCGACGGCCCGCTTTAGTGTTACATTTTCCCTGTAAGAACTGCCAAATAATATGGTGCAGCTACATTCCTTTTAATGTGATAAAGATTACTGAAAATAACATACTTTTGTAATTCAGACATAGTGCAAATGGATTATTTTAAAAAACATTAGACACATTAAAGTATGCAGCAATATGTTGTAAATTCATCTTATTAGATTTTTTGCAGACATTTGCAGAAAGAGGAGATGATTAGCTAACTAAGCCTGGCTCTGTTTATACAAATGAACTGCTAACAAATCAAAATCTATGCCACACCAAACACACGTCTACGCTTGACAAAGACATAAAAAAATGCCACACCTGCAGTTCGCCCCTGCTTCCAGTCTCTATGCTAAGCTATAGGGTTGTGCAAAAGTCTTGAGCCACCGCTTATTTTTTAAAATATTTTTCTTCCAAGGAATCAGCGTTTCTTGTCTTTTTTTAAAGTAGTCTTGAGCAATAGTTCTCCAGGCTTTGTGAAGGTCTTTCAACGCTTTTTTCTTTGGACACCGGCTGCTTTTTCATCTTTTTCATGTTTTTGTTTGTTAAGCCACTTCACACTGACCTATGACTCATTCAAACATAAAACAAGCACCTAACTCAAGGAATGATCCAGTGCTGTCTACACACATTACAAATTAGCAAAGAACCCATTTTAAATTTTATCTTTGGGCACTTTGCTATTAGCAGCCGGTCGCAAAAACACATTATTTATTCACATTTCTTTAGTTGAACCTATGAAAAATGCCAAAGATAGCACAGGCATAAAATATATTTTTGCACCAACAAGGTGATTTTCAAAGTGCTATTAGCTGAAAACTTGGCATACCTTGGTAGTGTTCAGTCTGTCATTAAAAAGAAATTTGAGGAAATTGGACAAGTGGAGGAAAAAAGAAGATGTAACAGGCCTACATAGGATGAACAATATCTGAAAGGCATGTTTTTATGAAGTAGGAAAACAATCCAGCAAAGACCTGACACAGAACCTGAGAGATGCATCTGATCCTTCAGCTGATCCATCAACTGTTCACTGAAGCCTGATAAGAAACGGTCTCAGTGGAAGGGTGGCTGTCAAGAAGACATCCTTAAGGAAGGGAAACAGGTAGAAAAGGCTGAGGTATGCCACATTACACAAAAAGTGGACTGAACATCAGTGGCAGCAGGTCTTATGGAGTGATGAATCCAAAATTGAAATTTTTGGTTGAAATTGTCATTGATATGTCCAGAGGAAGTCAGGAGAGAGGTACAACAGTGAATGTTTACAACAAATATGTGTCATGGTTTGGGGCTTCATTTCATCCAGTTATGTTGGAGATCTTGTCAAACATAGAAAAGTACCATCAGATTTTGATTCACCATGCAATACCATCTGGAAAGTGTCTGACAGAAGAATGGCTTCATTTTTCATCTTGACAATGATCCCAAACACACTGACAATACAGTAAACGCATACCTGGACAGAAAAAACACACAATAGAAGACTATCTGTCATGGATTGGCCTCCACAGAGAACAAAACAAAAGGCATCCAAAGAAGAGCTTTGAATATCCTTCAAGAAGCCTGGAGAATTATTTCCGAAGACTACTTAAAGAAATCCGAAGAAAGCTTTCCTAAGAAAATTCAGGCTCTTTTGAAGAATAAAGGGGATCATACCAAATATTGACACTTAAGATCATTAGAACTGTACAAACTCTGCTTTTTGCCTCATGTACTGTATTCCCATCTTTTTCTCATGTTCCAAGCAAAACAGAAAGAAATGAGCTGTGACTCAAGACTTTTGCACTGCACTTAACTGTTCACTGCCTCTTGGTTCATATCAAAAGGACAGACACAAGAGAAGATCTACTGTATCTTCTGATCTAAACTCTTAGCAAGAAGCCGAATGCGCATATTTATGTTGACAAAAATGAAAACAGACTTAAAACATGGAGCAGTGTTCGAAAATTTACTTCACAAAATATCATGGTTTAATTTTGCATCGGATTATATGAAAAAAAAAACCCAATTCCAATCGGTGTTACTGGCTCAACAAAGTAGGTGTAGTGGTCATGTGTGGTCACTTATTACTACCTGTAGTAGTAAGGGCAGTTCTTGCGCTCAGCAGAGTCAGCTGTAACAGCGCTCACAATCTGCTCAGCATCTGTGTTGACCAGCTTGACAGAGTGGATGGTCAGGTGCTGATTGAGGTTAGCCCTGCACTTGGCTGCGTAAGGACACAGGTGACACTTGTACTTCCTCTCTTCTGCAAGGAGACACACACACACAGAGACAGAAGACCCTGGGTTACTGTAAACATCACCTCAGATGATATTTCATTAAGTTGTGCTCAGCCTCTGAGCTTTTAAAGCAAGCCTAAACCTAATTACTTAACGCTTAACACTGCCTAACCTTCGCCCGCCCCCAACTGTAAACCTGATCCCAAGATTTCTGGGAAACACCTGCAGATGCCACAAGACACCAGGCGCGCATAAACATCATCTCCCATTATTTGTGATCCACGCAAAAATCCACACAAAAAAACACATCTCCCTTAATCCAAAACAAATTAACATAACAACATCTAGCTTCCCCTCAAACACACACATGCTTACACACACACTCACACATACACCATTTGCCCCAAGGACATGAAGCCAGGCAACCTTTATGTCGCCGGGGAAACCAAAAAGACCATCACACTGACATATGCCCCTGCTTCTGCTCTCTGTGGTGTGGCCAAGCTGTTCACAGCCAACACTCTCAGATGGTGAGTGTGCATGTTGTGTAGTGTGCGCACGCAAAATGTGAGAGCATGTCCAATTGTGTGGGGGCATTTAGTACACAAGTCTCCATTTGTGCACTCGCTGGTTTCGCTCTGCAATCCCAAGTAGGTTGAATTCATTGCTAATCCAGAGTAGATACATTTTTGTTTTTTTACAGACAGGATAATTATTTCATTTATTTATTTGTTTATTACTAAATAAGGACTGAGGAGAGTGGGGATTATGGAAGACGGCGATGGGGCAGAATGAATCAATGGGGTGCAAAGCAGAGCAGAGTCTGAAAACACAGGGTAATCAGGACACAGAGGAAATGAGCAGAAGACTCCCAGAGAGAAAGTGAAAGAGCTAACCAATCGTAGCAGTATCAGAATTACTGGTGTGTGTGTGTGTGCGTGTGTGTGTGTGAGAGAGAGAGAGCAGAGAGAGACAGAGAGAGAGACAGACAGAGAGACAGAGAGAGAGACAGACAGAGAGACAGAGACAGAGAGAGAGAGAATCCTTCTAGCTGGGTAATTAGACGGGCAGTTTTCCCAGTGAGACTAATCATGGTAGTAATCTCTTTAAAGGAAGGGTAATCTAGTCTAGCCAACCTTATTTATTTACTGTGAGCAGCATCAACACAAACACATGTAAATACCAAACATCTGCACATTAACAGTGAGATGGCAATGCAAATGATTTTGTATAGGATGCCATAGTGTGCTGGCGGTGACTGACCTGTGTGCAGAGAGAGATGTCTAGAAAGGGTCTGCTGTCGACCAAACACCTTGCCACAAATGGGACAGGGGAAGAGCTGTTCATTTAATCTCCACTGTGCGATCCCATTTCCCGGCTCTCCGTCATCCTTTTCCAAGTCTGGAACGAACACACACACACACACACACACACACACACACACACACACACACACGCACACGCACACCCATACCCATCATTCGCTGCCGACACAATCGGCCACAGAAACATCTGCAGTTTGGCCAAACACTGTAAAGTCACAGTGCTGTACATCAGACAAAGTTACTCAAGCTCTGGTAATCTACCGACCAACGTATTCTCTCGATTATTGGTAAGCTTCACTTTTATCCTCTCTTTTCAGCATTTTCCTTTTATTCAATAATCTGCTGTCAGGTGGGATATGCAGCTCACACCATTAACCCAGTTAGACCAGTAAAGCAACTGTATTGAGGCACACTCATATTTTCTTTAAAAAATATTTTAACATTTGAAGAAATCTGCTTCTTTGAGAACAGTGTAATAACTATTGACCAAATCAAAAACAGCAGCCCAGCAGGATAAACAGCAGCAGTAAAAGGACATTGTGCTTGTACACTGTAATTTTCATACTTGTTTGTAAATTTAAATATAGTGTAAAGTGTATCTAGTTAAATTACTCAAAGCTGTCCTTACTAGTTACCCTGATGAGCCAAAAAATTACTGCTCACTTTTCGATGAAACAAATAATGTTGAGTATTTTGTAACAACAGCATGTGTCATGGTCCGGGATATGTCAGATGTTTAGGGAAAGGCTGGTTCTGTGGGTCAATATACTGAATGCAGGAAAGATGATCTGGATTAAAGAACTGAGGTCTTTGGATATTTGTAAATGGATATTTGAAAATTAATAACTAGACTCTGGTACTGGAAGGTTTTTGATTGCAGTTTGGAGTACTGACCACGTATATCTGAGCAGGTTTTGCTTGCATCCGAGAGAAGAATCCACATGTAGAGCAAAAGCAAGAACACATCTGCCAAAATCATCAGTTTATAGTATGGCAATGAATGAGCTTTTCTTTTCTTTTTTGTTTAAATTAACTATATTCATAAACAATGACCAACACATGAAACCAAAAATCTTGTCCCCTACATTCTCTGGCTACACCATAAGCTCCCAAATATTGGTCCACATCCCTAAAAGTCATCATATGAGTCACACAGTCAAACCTTCCCAGACTGAGACCTGCACAGCTTTAACAGTGGCCAAATTTTTATGGTTGGACAACTGGGTTAAAGAATCTCTCGACAGTTTGTAGAATAATCCCAGTCAGCAGCAGTCGAAAAAGGGACAATTGATGACAGGCTGTTAGGGGATATGCTTGAACAAGACTCATCCAAGTCCAACTATGGCTGCTCCAACTCACAACTCAGACAGCTTACATGACCTTCTATTCATGGGCTCTCTGTTCAATCCAGAATCAAATTTAAAGTCATTCTCCTCACATACAAAGTCTTGAATAATCAGGCCTGGTCATATCTTAATGACCTCATAGTATCGTATTATCCCAACAGAGCACTTCACTCTCAGACTGCAGGCTTACTTGTGGTTCCTAAAGTTTCTGAAGAAATGGGAGACCGAACTTTCAGGCACCTCTTCTGTGGAATGGTAAATGGACTAGTTCTTATATAGCGCTTATCTACTCTAGCTGAGATCTTTATACAACACGTTTGCATTTACCCATTCACACGCACTGTTTTCTACTTAAAAGTACTTTCTAACATTCACACACATTCATACCCCGACAGTTGCATCGGAGAGCAACTTGGGGTCCAGCATCTTGCCCAAGGATACTTTGGCATGCAGATTGGAGCACCCAGAAATTGAACCACCGACCTTCCGATTAGTAGATGACCTGCTCTACCTCCTGAGCCACAGCCACCCCAACCAGGTCCCAGTTTGGATTTGGGAGACAGACACCCTCTTTGCTTTTAAGATAAGACTTAAACCTTTCCTTTTTGATAAATCTTATCATTAGGGCTGGATCAGGTGAGCCTGAACCATTACTTAGTTATGCTGCAATAGGCTCAGACTGCTGCAGGATTTCATGTGATACACTGAGCACTTCTTCTCCACTCACCTCTTTTCACTCCCCATGTATTTACATACCACTGCAGCTTGTCATTAAATTTGTGTCTTCTCTCTTCCATAGTCTGTGTTTTGTCTTGTCATCCTATGCTCTCTTATTTTTCACTTTCCCCTCACCCTCCAACCAGTCACAGCATATGGCTGTCTTCTAAAAGGGAGTTTTTCCTTCTCACCATTGCAAAGTGCTTGCTCATAGGGGGGAGACTGATTGTTGGGGTTTTCTCCAGAATACTGTAGGATCTTTATCTTACAGTATAAAGAGGCTTGAGATGATTGTTGTTATGAACTGAGACTATATAAAGAAAGCTAAATTGAATTAAATGAAAAGGATCTGCTGCAACCATCTTGGTGCCAGATACTACGCGACACTTGCATTACGCAAAAGGTGTGTTAGGTAGGGGGTGGTCACAGTATTTGGCTCTTTAAAGGTACGTAAATATTTTCTAACCAAATTTATTCAGTTTTCACTTTCTGCCCATGTGCCCAGCCACCACCTATCCGGACCAGAAATGGGACAAATTAAATATAGAAAAATTACAAAAAAATGGACAGATAAAGTCAGAAATTGAGGGGACAAAGGAAAAGATGGGGAAAAATATACGTTTTGTTAGTGAATAATCCCCCTTTAAGAATATACTTGAAGTATGGTCTGTGTTCACGTATTCAGTCACGGCAACATAGAATCGGTTCGACAGCTAAAAGCTGGAAGGTAAAACAGAGATGTTTGAGAAAATATGCCACAAATCTGCTTCTATGAATATGAAAAACTCTTAATTCCCCTCATTTCAGGGGAACAGCAGAACAACTGTAGGCTAATTTGCTAACCCACAAGAGTGAAACCTGTCTGCCACCATTTGACAGATGCTCCTTGTTTAGCCTGCAGGTGGGATGCAGTTTAAATGCATTCTTAATGTCAACGGCAAGCGCAAGTCCTTTGCTATGAAAGCCTGCAGCATAAGCATACCACTGTAACTCTCCTTTGCTGTATTTCATCGCTTTCCTTCACCCTCTCCTAAATGAAAGAAATAAAAAGAATAACAGAGCATTTTCACATGTTTTGACAAACTCTGAAAAATAGAAGCTGCAGCTTTGAATTAACCCCCACCATATGAATAAAGCAAAGTGTAATTTACAAAAGTAAAAATATGTAGTACTTTTTTCCCCCATTGTGCTGTACAACTTCCATGATAAATTTTTACAATTTACTCTGTTGTTCAGAGAACAGGTTCCACTATATTGGCCTTGGCCAAAGCCTTTCTATATGCAAGACATTAATAGGTGAAAAAGGCTTCTTCGGAAATTCTTAAGCTTTTTTTTTTTTTTATGCTGATAAAGGAAGGGAAAAAATGCTGCTCCCTCCTCCCACTAGCTCAGAGTTAGATTCTTTGCAGATGGAAATTGGTGCACTTCAGTCCACTGTTGATATTTAACAACCAACTGAACTGCTTGCTGTCACTTTTTTTTTTAAAGCTGTCCTGAAAAACACGGTCTAGCCAGCTGATGAGCTATCCGTGTGGGTTTGAATACCACAATAAGGAAAAAAGCAAAGAATGCTTTGTGGCATTTGAGGGCAGGTTTTGTGGCAAGTGGTAAAGAACAGATGTTGGTGTGAAAGGACATTCCACTGCTGCTGCAGTGACTCGCACAACTTCACTCATTTAATCTCCTCTTTGGCCTCCATATGCAAACTAGTGAGTTTATGTGAGTTATGTCTTTGTTTGTTCTTTCATCTGCGTCACACCATCCCTCACAGAGTTTTAGAACTGTCAAAGCAAACTCAAGAACAGTCAGTTTGACTTTTTCTGCAGTTAAATTAATTGTTGGTTAGGCATCTAAACAATAGGCGCATCTGGACAATGGATACAGAATCCTATCAAAACAATTTTATTTTCTTATAAAACTTGATTTTACCCAAAAAGATGCATCTGCTTTGAACCACATATGAAAGAATGATTTCACAGTATTTCTAAGAAACTGAGATTCAAGCACTGACTAAAGAATATGTAGTTTCTCAAGTCATGCAGATCTTTTTAAACTGGAGCTACATAACTCAAAAATGCACAAACACACACAGTAAAGTCCTCCAGGTGGCTAAGGTGTCGCAACAAGAAACATTTTGACCTTCTGCATTAGCTGGAATATATCTGCAGAACAGAGAGTTTTCTTCAAACTATTATACAAACCCTAGACTCTTATTATGTTTTTTGTTTTTTTTGTTTTTTTAAAGATAAAGTATACCCCATAAAAGCATTAACTTGTCCTGACTCACACAAGTGAGACTCAGGGATGGCTTGGTCACACAGGGTGATGAGAATTCAGACAGCTGAGGCTCAAGGCCATGACCCAGCATACACACTGATGATTAAGCCAATTAGGGTGTAGGGGCCTTCAAGTGGTTAATGGTTTAATTAGTGCTATTAGAACAGAAGAGAGGGACGCAAACAAGAAATGAAGGATTGTGCTAAACCCCAGACTGGAGGGAGGAGACAGCGAACTCCTGAAGTCACACTGGTATCACACTAACTCCTACTCATTTATTCTCTCTTTCTTGCTTAAAGGGAAATGCTCACACTTTTCAGCTTCATCTCTGCATGATAGCTGCCCCATTAGATGCTTCATAATGGAGAGCTTTTTTGTGCTACAGACAGTCTGCTGAAGCTGTTATTTGCCTGTTATGCAGTTCACAGTCTGGTTTTAAGTTCCTTTTTTTGTTTGGTGAGCATGCATATGCATATATTCTATTATTTATATATATATATATATATAAAATGTAGATAATAAAACAATAAGAATAGGCAGTTGTAACAAAACCATACTGCTCAAATAAAGGGAATACCGGTACAATTTAATTTGGATTTTTGGTGTGAGATCATTTTATTCTCAAGAAATTACACAATGTATGTCAGTCATGATTTTCAACCTGAATATTTCAGGTTAGTTTCTTAGTTAAATGTTATTTATATAGTGCCAGATCACAAACAGTTGCCTCAAGGTGCTTTATAATGTAAGGTAATGGAAGAATCATAGAATGCAGAGAAAACCCCAAAATCAAAACAAATCCAATGAGCAGGCACTTGGCAACAGTGGGAAGGAAAAACTCCCCTTTAACAGGAAGAAACCTTCGGCAGAACCAGGTTCAGAGAGGGGCAGCCATCTGCCACAACCGGTTGGGGATGACAGCAGGCAGACAGTACAAAAAAAGACATGCTGTGGAAGAGAGCCAGAGATTAACCCTTTAACACAGAGCGTATCACCGCCAAAATGTCTGATCAAGCATACTTTGTGTTACTGTAATTACGTGACAGTTTTCATTCACCCAATGTGTGATCATAGGCGCAACTTGTTTCTTTGCAATAGAGGGACTCGACTTGACTGGTTGCCAGTCAGCAACTGAATGATACCCTGTTCCAGGAAAAAAAAAATTTTTTTTTATATATACTTCTCTTTACAACTTAGATTGTTAAATACAAATAGTTTGATAAATGGCATTGAGTGGAATGCAGAATCACTATATTACAATGGAGTGCTAAACAAAGACCCGAGGTATGCATTTGAGAGCTGATGCAGGATCAAAAATGTGCAATGGTATAAAGGAAAGGTGGCACACAGTGGTACAAGATAAGATGGCAGTTCACTGACCAATGAATTGAAAATATGTTTAAAGGTCTGCCTCCCTCACAGCTGCAGCAAGGAAATTTGCCGATCGAAGAAAATGGAGACGCAATAAAACATGGGCACAATGAATGAGAGAGAAAAGAAAAATGGTACAACTGTTAAAAAAGAAAAAAAAACAGAGAGAGGGAAGGCAGCAGAGGCTGAATGTGAAGCTTAAACACACAAGGGAAAGGGGAGGTGGGCTGGGCGAATTAACTTTCAGGACACTCTTGACACCCAGAAGCCAATCAGATTTTCATTAACTGGCAGAGGGACAGGCAAAGCTGGCACAAGCTAATTAACCTCTGGATCTCTCACTGCCAAAGGAACAAGAAGGGAAGTTCTGAGATGCCAGGAAAGAGGGGAAGCGAGGGGATGCCCTGAGCAGAGCCTTCGGGTTGGGGAAATGTGTGAGAGTTCAGAAGGGCCTGATGAAGCTCCAAATATGAACAAGTGGAGAGGGGGTATAACCAATGTGTGTGTGTGTTAGATTCATGGGAAGAGTCTATTAATGCGTGGCCATACTGTATACTGTAATTAAGTAGGTAATGAGCAACTCCGCATTATCAATTATTTCCACAAGCTGTAGTGAGAATAACATGAAGACTTGGAAACTTTGAAGATGCTGCACCATGAATGATGCAGCGATACCGACTGTTGGCAGTTAATTAGGTCTCACATTTTGTCCAACTGCAGAGGTCTTTTTAGTCCAGTTTCCCTCGTAAAACAACATAAAGGCACAGGGTCCATTCATTGATTTTCAGCTGAGGCCACAGTGATGATTATTTTTATTCTTGATTAACAAGCAAATTGTTTTTCCTCATTTAATCAATTAATCTGTTAACACTTATTTAAATCTAATGTAAATTTTTTTGAAGTCATCTAGTTTCCTTTTTTTATTGTCCTTATGTCCCTTGTTAAATGTGTGTTAAAGTGCTTGTTTTGCCTGAGCAAACCTGAAAAGATAACCATCACTATAAAATATAGTTTTCTTGCAAAGAGGGAAACAATTGGGAAAAAAATAATCTACTTGCTTATTTTGTTTTATGTCAACCAACCAACTCATGATTCAACTAAGCCCTGCAGCTTGAATAGATAGCCCCCTTCAACTTTTGGCCACCTCCAACAACATTTATCGACTTGCCCATGTTCCCCTGATCACATTGCCCCACAGTGTGTGTCGGTAACATAGGTCTCACCATTAAACGGTACCCTGGTAGACGAGCTGGCCTCTGCGGGGGAAGTGCTCTTGGAGCGCGAGTTAAAGGGTGATTGTCTGAAGCACTCGTCCAGAAATGGACTGAAACAGAAATATGAAATAATTCACACAGCTTATTTACAAAGCCATTAAATCAGCCCAATATTCAAGCTACATTTGGAAAAAAAAAAAAAAAGGTAGTCACTAATCATGAAAATGGCAATAAAAGAGTAAAGGAGAAGGAAGAGGTTTAACAACTAAACAGTAAGTACACATTTAAGTACTGACTTACCTGTTTATTCCCACCATGTTACTGTCTTTGTGGTTGTTGGCTTTGCTGACTTTTTCTGGAAAAAACAAACAAAAGATATGTTTCGATAACTTTGTTTTTTGGCAAATCACTGTGTTCAAATTCGGGAGCTGTGACCAGCTGTCAATTTAAGTTTAGTGTTGGTAAGTTTCCTAAAATGCCCCATGAGTCACAAGTCACTGTCTGACAGAGATACCAAGATGAAACATGTGCACGGATTTATCCAACAACCCAGACAATCTTAGTTTGACACATGAGCTGCTATTCAGAGGAATCATACAGATCAAGCCATTGAATGAATAATTAAACAGTGCTGTCCAAAACTTTCCTTTCTTGATTGGTTGTGACACAATCAGGACGCCAAGTGAACTTCTGGCCAGACTGCCAAGTTAAGCCATACCCGTAAAGTGCAGCTTTGCCGTAGCCAGCAGGGAGGCCACTGGCCATCTGGATTAGTGGGAGTTTCTCCAATGGGTCTGCCGACCTCTTGTGCTACAAGTTCGCCCAACAACACCAATTTGCAAGCATTTTTAAAAATAATATGTATGATTGCCCAGATTTGCATTAGCCTACCCAGATGACACATGTATTTGTGTATGGTCAGTGCTCCTGTATGTTAACGTTGTGTGTGTGTGTGTGTGTGTGTGTGTGTGTGTGTGTGTGTGCTCCTGTACCTATAGAGTCAAATTACAGCCCAATAGTTAAATCACTATCAATAATTGGTATGTAAAGATTGTAAGCTTGAAAAAAGTAGGACATTTTAATAATTTAAATATCCCCTCATTTGGTGTTTTGATGATGGTGGAGAACATGCTGCACCACAATCTTCAACAGGTTGAGATCTGGTACCTGCAAAGGCCACAGCATGTGATTCATATCACTTTCATTTGTATCCAACCATTCGGTGACCCCTCTGTCATGCTGAAAGAGCCTGCCCTGCTCTCATCAGGATAGAAATGCTTCATCATAGGAAAAATGTGACCACTAACAAGAACTTTTACATTTATCCATCAATCTGAGGGGCAAGTAAACCCAAATGGTGTGGAAAACAATGCCCCCCACAGCATAACAGCTCACTGTCGTAGGTTAATGGTTGAGCTTTTCCAGTAATGTTTTACCCATCTGTAAGTAGACGGTTTTGTACATTGAGAACTGGGTCACAAAGAAAACAATTTTTTTCACTACTGGTTTGTCCATTTGTTTTCATTTTCCCTAAATAGTAAAAAAAAATGCCCCCCCCCCAAAAAAAAACACCAAAAAAAACTAGGTGCATTTAAAAAAAATTTTTTTTTACATCAAGTAATTTCTTATTATCAGAAATGATAATGTAAATGCACCAATGTAGTGAAGATTAGCTTTTCCTCCAAAAAGTATTGAAATCTTAAGGATCATTCAACACTACAATCTTAGAAATCTCTTAAAAGTAAAGCAAGAAATAGCAAGAAAAGTTGGACACTAGGTGTCCAAGCTAATGTGAGCACAGATCATGGGTTTTCAGTATTTGGTAGTAAAGAGCACTATACAAAATGCCTGAGAATGGAGCCATATGTGTGAGTTTCAAGGCAACACATTGAAGTGAATTTCAAAGCTGCAATCATCTCAGTGTTCAGAGCGACCTTGCTACTGATGTGTCTCTGAGGTCCTACTGCTCTGGGTAATTCATATTGATTGCTCATTGTGTGACAGCAGCCCACTCTGTTCCAGTCCCCCTCACATTCAAGCCCAGTTCTAAGGCGGGCGGTTGTCGTTGTTGCCAGGCTAGTGATGGCCTGGCCACCCTGGGTGGGCAGTACTCTGTACCCCCGCTGCCCTCCTTACCCTCCTTATCCTCAGCCCACTGCCCCCCCGCCACTACAACCCACCACCACCACCACCAACCCCCTACCCAAAACACCCTACTCCGTCACACTGCTCGCCAAGGACAGAGGTCTCTTTCCGCGTTGCCATGGAGATGCCGCACGGGAGAAATGTAAAGGGAGGGAGGGAGGGATGGAGGGGAAGTGCAGGGGGAGAGCGTGTGCAGCCAAGTGTGCTTGAGCCGGCATGTCTGAAAATGAGTCGAGGGAGAGAGAGAGAGAGAGAGAGAGAGAGCGAGAGAGAATGAAAGAAAGAAAGAGAGGGAGGAGGGAAGAGGGGACATTTGTGCAGACACCACTCCCCATGGGGCCTTGTGTGAGTGTGTAAAGGTGTGCAGGAAAGACTGTGTGGGAAAGAACGATTGGCAATGTGTGAATTTGTGAAAATGTGTGAGAGCAAGAAAAGCAAAAAAAAAAAAAAAAGATTTACACAAGCTTGCGTCTCTGTACGGCATTTAAGCGAAGCAATCAGAGTCTGGAAAGAGGAGGGGTCACAAACCTGATCTCTCTCTCTCTCTCTCTCTCTCTCTCCACACACACACACACACACACACACACACCCTGACTTTTCCCTGGGGGGCGATGAATACACGTCAATGCTCTGTCTTCATCTAGCAATACAAACAGCTGTCTGCTGCTTCAATGTCACTTTCATGGCCATACAGGTAAAAAGCAGGAAGTCATTACATCCTGACTTTACTACAGAGCCACCAGAGGATGGAAATGGAAACATGTAGGTTTTATGGTCAAGTATCACAAACTATCCAAGGTTTACACTGGAGTGCTGAGGTGATGGGAAAAAAAAAAAAAAGAACATGACGCTCCACTCTGTGTGTGTGTGTGTGTGTGTGTAAGAGTGTGTGTGAGAGAGAGTGTGTGTGTGTGTGTGTGTAAGAGTGTGTGAGAGAGAGAGTGTGTGTGTGTGTGTGTGTGTGTGTGTGTGTATGCTGTGGATCTGCTTTGGCTCAGTAAACAGTCAGTGACCAGCCTGAGGTAACATACCTGACAATTTGAACAATAGTTCAGAGGCCATTTTGACCGATATGTCTTGGGAGAAGAGATCTTTCTGGGGGCACGCCAACGTCTCATGGAGGTTACTCATTGGCTCGCTCTTCTCACTCGCCCCTAAAGTGCTGAAGGCTAGCATGTGGGAGGCAGGTGGGGTGAGGTCTGCAGGTGGCGGGTCCACCTCCATGGGCTCTGCCTTTACCTTCACCTTCTGGTACTTGGCATCTTTGTTGTTCTCTGCAGAATATAATTGAACAGAGAGCAATTATTAGGTTGGGTTTCATCAAAGAGATTCAACCAGCACACGTCATGTATGGATAAAGATTTCAGTTTATTCACAGAATGGAGCTGACTGTGATAGCAAACCCAAAGAAAACCCTGAAAAGTACAATGAAATGCAACAGCTGAGCAATACCTCACTACAAATTCTTCTTCTTGTTATTATAATATTATTATTATTGTATATTTCTACTACATTAGTATATTTTAATGGATTTTTTTAGAATTAACATGACAATATAGTGCGCTGTTTACATTAAACCAGCGGTTCTAGTCAATATTGGAGTTAGGGCCCCTCATAATGATGCAGATATTTATATTTACATATAGTTATTGTAACAGGTTCATCAACGTGATTTCCCTTCCGATCACCTCTCATCATTTCAGGAGGCCCAAGAAAGTAAAACTTTCTTTTAAAAAAAAAAAAAATGCAGAATACATTTGTGGACATTAAAATGTTAGACTTTAGACAATTTAATGAAGCTATGGGTTATCATTCCTCTTGAATAATATGAAATATTATTTATGCTCAACTTTCCTGGTCATTTCTATTTTCCCACACCGAACCTCATTCCAAATTTCATCATCACTACACCTGTCCTGTCTGTCTGCATTCTCCCAGCCAACCAGCCTTAATTTTTTAAACCCACTGTAATCAATGCCTCTGTCATTCATGCCCCCCTCTTCCCCATCTCCATCTCATCCAGGTGTCTCACCTAAGGTCTCCATCAGCCATTTGGCTACTTTGCTCCAACACCACTTGTATCTAGACTGAAGAGGCATCCAGTCATCACTTCCTACCTTTATCTGGGACTCTGCTCTATGATGTTACTTCTCACCAGAATCTAACTGCGAGGAAAAAAAGGGGGGGCTGTTTTCCAAATAATCCCTCCTTATTGAACTTTATGAGAAAAAAAAAGGTTCCATTGTTAATTTGTCTAGACTTAATCAAGCGCAGTATGAACACTTTTTCAAGTAAGCCTGACAACAGAAAGGTATAATTACAGATGAAAGGACTTCATTTGGCATGTTTTCCTCTCAAATTACCTATCAGATGTGATTATTCTGTTTAAGTCAAGCCTATTTTAAGAAATGAAAAACCCTCTTTCTTCAAACTTTGAACATACTGAGTTAAATCAGTGATCCTGGCATGCCCTGCCTTCAGAAGACAAAGAGAAAAGGTTTACATCCATCACCTCGCAATTTTTGTCAATTGTTATCAAAAAAAAATTTTTTTAATCCAAGTTGATTTTTAATGAAGCAAAAGTCAGCATGAAGGTATTATCAAATGCCTCTTTATTTTCCTAACTAAATCATATTCAGTTAACAGATACATTCCACAGCCCACTCCTCCCCACCTTGCAGAGGCTCTAAACCCCACCTCAAGACTTCAGTTTAATATTTAAAAGAGAAAAAAAAAACAAACAACAATTTTCTTGAAATTTCTTTTAAAAATGTTCACTGGTCTGAACAAGCAATCTCAGCAAAAAGAACAAAACAACCCTCTCACCAAAAAACAACTTTCCCATGCATGTACAAGTAAATTAAGCATCCTGCATGCAAGTTTACAGATGTTGCATGAATGGAATTAAATCTAAACTGGGGAATCCTAATAACAGCCAAAGCATGAGCACTGCCTCTAAAGCTGAGCCGGTTAGCATCTAGCTGTGTGATTATGAGGGCAAGAGGGCGGCGGGAGGTCCACGCTGCTGCTTGAGGACAGCAGTTCATGTAGGTTTACTGAGGCAAACAAGAGAGACAGTAAAACACTAAATGTTACCTCTTTGTTTATGATGATGACACATGTAGTATGTTTTTTCTGGGGTTTTTTTCCATCTCACAAACAATGACCTAAAAGGCCGAAACAGTTCCGATGACTGGCTTCTCGAGCAAGTTTCAAAAAAGTGCGAAGCGGGCTAAAAATAGTCAAGAGGGAGATGGCAGCTGTTAGGAATGTCCTGAACTGATCTAGACTCAAACAATAACTCGCCTTCATCTATGGATATTTAACCAAAAAAACCACAAAAAAAAAAACAATTTAGAAGAAACTGTGATTATCTTGAAGGGATCGGGATTGTCAGAAACTGGCTCTAAAGTGGTCTTCTGACCCCATGCTTACCAGATTAAATATAGTTTTATGTTTATTTTACAACAGGTTGCAGGTGCAGCTGCATAGTGTGGAAAAAAAATAAATGATCGGGACATCCTTAAGCATCTGCAGTTCCAAGATAGCTGATCTTTGACCAGAGTGATGGCAGGAGGCAGTGTCTCAGTGTGATGACAACCAGAAGCAAGACAAAGCAGTGGGGTTTATACAGCGCTGCTGACATGGCGACTCACACGATTAAAGGGATATATAAATTTGGCAGGACATCAGGAGCAGTGGAGGGGCAGGAGGAGGTTAGAGGAGCTGTAGAAAAAGACATAACCCTACCACCTCTCCTCTTACATTCTCTACCCACCTGCTCAATAAGGTTAACATGAGACAAAGACCAGTCGACATTAGGCTGAATTTCCCGAATCCATGTGTTTGCATACACTCCTGTGTTTATGTGCAAGTGCAAAAAGCCCCTCGCCTCCTCCCTGAGGTCCAGGTGTCTGCTTTATTGGTAGTAGCCAACATGTGGGGGCATTATAACCATCAGCCCCACCATCCTTTTATCAGGTGGCCAGAACTTGGCTCAGAAATCCTCAAGGCTGATGAACAGAGCAGAGGAGGAGGAGGTAAATAATCAAGGTGGAGGGAGGCATTGGACTGAGGGTTACTAAGGCACAGCACGAGCCTTTACCATCGGATCACCACACTAACAACAGAGGCTGCATGAACCGATGTGCTGCAAAAAAGGACAAAACGCATCGATGTACTTGAGGATCCTTTCTGAGATGGGATAAATATGCTTACATCTCAAAGAGCCATTGCACAAAGATCACACGATAAAACAGAAGACAACAGATTTTCAAAGGGCTTAACTCTCCAGGATGTCTGGTTGGCCGATACGCTCTCATGCAACCCATCAGGTTCGCCGGCAGCTCTGGAATCAGTGGTTGTTACAAATCTATTTCAGCAATCATATGAATATGGACAAGCGCACACTTATCATTTCAGTATTAAATAGCTACGTTAAATTATTTAATACTCTGCAGTGATGTTTTTTAAAATTGAGTGTATTCCATACAGCAAATTTAGTTAATCTAGAGATAATATGGATATTATTTCTTTCCCCCAAAACCATTCAGTTGCTTGAAGAGTAGTTGCAATTTCAGTAAGTCAAACAAGGTTGGCTGCATCCCTAAACATTTGATCTTAAACACACTGACACTGCCACATCACAGGCCAGATGAAAACTCTGTCACCAAAAAAAAAAAAAAAAAAAGAAAGAAAATATGGCCTTACTCCCACATTGATAATAGCTATGGCTTTTTGGTTGGGGTCATGACCTAATGTTCTGAAGCCATAAAAAGCAGCCCTCAGACTGTCTGAATCCAGCTCGTGCACGTGTGTGTCATCCCCTCTAGTGCAGAAGCCTCCTCTGTGATACACCAGCTACCATTAGGCCACAGAATCAGGTCTGGAAAAATGTCTCAGTGTGCGCGCGTACGTACAAAAGAGACTGTGCCCTTTCTCAATAAATATCATAGCTTTTCTTTAGTGTCACTGTTACTCCAGACCGGAGCGAGGCTACACAAAAATACTAAAAGTAGTTTGTCACATCTGGGATCATTCCATTAAAACCCAATTTTTAAGAACTTTTTGTGGTTAATTCTTTTGAACTTTTCCCATTTTTCCGATGGCTTCCACAGTAAAAAGCTGAAACATTTCATTCATTTACAGTGCTGTGCAAAAGTCTTGAGCCGCCATTAATTTCTCTATATTTTGCTTCCAAGGAGTCAAACTTTCTTGTACTTTTAAAAAAACAAGTGTTTTTGAGCAATAGTTCTCCAGGATTTTTGAAGGTCTTTGGACACTAACTACTTTTTCAGTCCAGTCCTTGTACCTGACCATTTTCAGAGGAATGTTTTTTGTTTCTTAAGCCACTTAACACTGACCTACTCTATGAATCATTCAAGTATAAAAAAGGCACCTTACTCAAAGGAAGATCCAGTGTTATGTCTACACACAAACAATTTAGCAAATCACTAATTTTAAGTTGTATATTTGGGCATTTTGTTACTAGCAGTCTGTCTCAAATATAAAGACTGTCTCAAATAATTTGTTCCCCTTTCTTTAGTTGAAGATAACAGTCTGACAGACTTAAGACAGTATTTTTGCACCAACAAGGTGATTTCTAAAGAGATATTGCTGAAAACTTTGCATCTCTCAGCATGGTGTGTTGTGTGTCCTTAAAAATCTTTGAGGAAACCAGGAAAATGGAGGACAAAAGAAGAAGGGCAGGGATAAAAACTATCTACAGCAGATGAACAGTATCTGAAAATCATGTCCTTAAGACACAATAGAACACTATCAGTCATGGACTGGTCTCCACAGAGCCCGGATCTCAACACTACTGAAGCAGTGTGGAATCAACTTGATGGAGAACAGAACAAAAGTCAGCCACCATCCAAAGAAGAGCTTTGAATGTCCTTCAAGAAGCCTGGAGAACTATTCCTGAAGACTACTTAAATATTGACTTTCAAGCTCGTTAGACTTGTGCAAACTCTGGTTTTGCCTTTATTAATGCTGTACTTTATTTTCATTTTTGTTTGCATGTTTCAATAAATTGCTGCACCTATTTACTACACATGTAGTGGATCTACTGTAGTACTGTACTTTTAGCAAAAAAAAAAAGCAAACAAGCATATTTGCTTCAATAAATCACTGCATCTAGTTCCCACTTTCTTAGGTAAGGTGGCTTTTGTTTTTTAGGCTCAAGACTTTTGCACAGTACTTAAGAGCAGATGTACTAGAGACGTCATGTCTCTTGTTAAACAAATGCATGTGGGTACCATTTAGAAAATTAAGGTGAGCAATAAAGATTAAATGAGTTAAAATCCTTGAACATTAAAATTAAAGTTCATATAAGAAATGTAATGGCAGCCATTCTGTGCACCTTTACAATGCCTGTGAATGTATGGCCCGTTACTATAAACATGTTATACATATTCTTCTTCCCTCTTACACAGCTCTACTCAGTGTTTGAGTCAAACTGGAAGTGATTGGGGTTTGTGTGATGTTCTGTTTTTAGTGATCACCTTTGGCCTCAGGTGTCAACTTGAATCTGCATGGACCTGACAACCTGTTTTGCCGAGGATATACAGTACACAGGTTTGCAATTACACTTGGATTAAAACACTCACATTGCACAAGTGATTTAATGCGCGCACAGTCAATTTATTGCACCACTCTAGTGCAATGAAAGTATAGGAATAAAAACTTTGACTGACATGCAGCAAGGAAGACAGAGAGGCAAAGAGGATGGGTAAAGATAGGGAAAAAATGTCAAACAGTGCAAGAAAAAGACCAAAAAAAAAAAAAAAAAACACCTGAGGGTAAGAGGGGAAAAAAAAGCAGAATAAGAAATAAGAGCCAGAGAAGGACAGAAGGATGAGGAATAGCTAGAGCCTAAATGACAACCTCTCCACCTCTCCCCCTCCCCGTTACCCTAGTCTACACTCCTCCCTGCTCTGTTATTCCACATCTCTCTCCATCCCTGCCCCCATCCCTTGCTCTCTCAATCTCTCTATTCTGCTGCTCTCTAGCCGACCTGCTCAGACAGGGGTGAAGAGTTCAGGCGCTTCAAAGGCTGCAGTGTAGAGACTGCATGTCATGTGGGAGCCACAGCAGCCTTGCCTGCAGACTTCACAGACAGCTGCTGCTACAATTGATCCTCGACCAGCTAGTGCTCAGTAGTTCAGTCTTCCAACGGTTGCAAACTGCAGCTACATCTGACTCTGGAGCAGCGTGCTTGATATATAGCCCATAAGAAGCCAGACAGGGCCCTTACGAAGTGCTCCTAAACAAAAACATTGGACACAAGCCAGAGCTAAGCTAAGAATGCTAAAGCCTTATCATATAAAGGTCAGGACAAAAGGTGCCAAGTGATTTCCTCTGTAATTTTGTCAATCATTGCTTCATATATTACCAAGCGCTCAGGAAGCAAATGCACTTAGCAAGGGGCAAAAGGAATCAACTCTGCATTTCTGTTTGACAGAACTATAGGCAGTGATGAGGAGCCAGTGAGACAGAATATGGAAGTAGGAAGGCGGGAGTAGGAGAGGTCAGCAAGCGGCCACACTGAGGAGGCACAGTGAGGACACTGCCAGAGCAGTGTAGAGCTTAATATAAAGTAATACCATACAGTAATGCCAGCGTTTTGAATTAGAATGGTGAAGTGCTCAGGCATTATGCTGTGATAGACTATATTGAGTAAATAGCAAATCCTTTCACATGCAAGTGAAGAGAGAAAATTACAATCGCATTCACTTATTTACTAAAAAGGAAAAGGTCAATTAAATATGTCCTTGTTTTTGAAAGAAAGGCATATGTTTTTATTTAATATACTGTACATTCACATTATACTGATCAGAAATGTAAGTAAGAAATAATGATTGATGGAATAAGTCAACATAAATCCTTTAGGATTTTTTAATGGAACATATAGGTATGTACTGTATATAGGAGATTTTCAAACTATATGTTGTGTTCCACTGGCACTGTTTTATCTATTCAAAGAAAATAGATAATATTACAGCTAGAATTGGTATTTTTGCATTGTGTTAAACACCAGGAGGTCCTGCGTTAGAGCTAAAAATGAACAATGTTCACATTACAACTAAACTAGTTACCTACATAAAGGCAACAACAATGAATCACAGTTTGCATGCTCTTTTGGACGAGCATGAGACTGAACATGGTGACATAGGCTACCGCACAGCAGACAGGTGGCTCAGCCTGGGCAGAATGCTACAAGGAATATTGGGCCCATTGATCAGAAATTCGAGTTTTATGAGAAAAAAGGCAAGGAAGTTCCAGAGCTCTCAGCTACAGAAAGGAAGGCAGATCTTGCATTTGCTGTTAGATGTGACGGACTTCCACATTTTAAACCTCAGACACTGGACCTGACTAACTTGTTTAAGCCCAAAACAGACTAGAGTTCTCACTGAGCAAGAACAAAAGAACTGAAAAACTGCAGATGAAGAAATTAAATGACAAGCAAAACAGCAATAGAACTATTAAGTTAATTCTTTGACATTTTGCAAAAAAAAGAGAAAAAAAAGAAGAAAAAAGAGAACATTTTGTTAACAACTGTTTTTGGGAATGTTAAATTGCAATAATATGTTTGCATTTTTACTATGCCGATTTCACATTTTCATTGTCTAATTGTAACATCTACTCTTACCCTATCAGTAAGAGTTTATAAAGCGATATTAATATTGAACAGAATTCACTTCAGCTTATTGGTGCGGCCCTCTACAACAGTTCCAACTTCTCATGTGGCCCCTTGGGAAAATTAATTGCCCACCCCTGGTCTAAGAAAATGGATGGATGAACAGTTTGTTCACATGAAAGCTGATCTGCTAAATACAGAAGTGATACATTTGGCCAGTTGAATATCTCTGTGGGTACAATTACAGTTTTAACATGTCCAAAAAAGAGCTTCTTCTGAAACTCAGAAATGATCAGCCCATGTGGGAAATTGCCAAAAAAAAAGAAAAAGAAAAAAAAGAGGGTGTCATTCAACTGTGTGTACTTTCACAGAACTGACTAAGCTGACTCTAACCAGTAGAGAAGTGGGAGAACTAAGAGGAAGACAAGTACATCAGAGTTTCTGTATCTGAGGCTGGCCATTAAAATGAAGAGCTCAAGACAGGCAGAAACTCAGACAAACTATATTTTGCAACTATACCTCAAAGGTCAGCAAACGTGTTTAATGAAGCTGCCAGTTGATGACCTGTGAGGCATTGGTTTCCTTCAAACAGAATAATAATCCTAATCTCCATAATAGCAAATCTGCCAACAAAAGGAGGGTTGTGGACCAACTGAGTGAAAGCCCAGATGTGAAACTCATATTGTGTGGGGATTTGAAACAGGTGGTGCATGTCAAGAGACCCTTAAACACATTGCCACTGAAGGAATTCTGCAATAGGAATGTCAAAAATCTCAGCAAGATGTTGAAAACTGCTGGGCATTTATGCAAAACACCAACGACAAGTTATTTCCTATGAAGGGGACAATATTAACTCTGGAACAAAACATCTGCTGCTAGTTTTTTTAAAATAAAAAAAGACAGCTGTATCCCAGTGTATCACCTTTATGTATGACACTGCATCAAAGAGGATCAAATGTTTGCTTATCAAAATGGGCTGTACTGGTTTCAAAAAACTGTGGCTGAAGTATTTTGCCACTGAAAATTATTTATTTCGGGAAAAGAAATCCTCAACCGCCCTTAAGTTCTGCACTGTGGTTAAACATTATCATGTTACTGTGGCTGCTACAGTTGAGATAATCTTGTCATGTCCGTTAATTAGGAAGCCAGGTGAAGCTGGCTGTTAATTATCAATCAATTAGATTTAGCCACTGCTACAAGATCTGCCACTGCCACTGGAAATAACCTGAAAAGGCTGCTTCTTCTTAAATTTAGTTAACAGATACTGCTCTACAGACAAAAACCAAACATTACAGTTTCTAATAAAATCACAGGTATCCACTATCACAGGGGTGGTGGATCAAACCAGTATTACAGCTGAAATTGAATGGACACCAGAACAGGCTTCAGTGTGATGTGACTATTTCTGCTGAATGAGAATGTACAGGGTAGCTTTCTATAACAACAACAATAAAAACAACCTCATATGTTAAAGAGGTGTTGCTGTCAACTGCTTGCTCTAAATCTTTCTGCTCTTCAATGGTCAAAATTGCTTAATGCAATTTTTATTAGCAAAGTAACGAGCACTACAGAGGGGAGAGGGCCTGTAAAATGTCCTCAGAGATGCAAGGCCTGTTCCTAAGGAATAAGGAATGAGTTAAGTGAGTACAGTGCGATTTCACACCTATGGTGAGGGTGGCTGGATGGTGAGTGGGTGGCACGGCTGTTACCCACACGATGCCAGTCTGCCAGGGCACCACCTAGGGCCCTACATCCCCCCCTTTCTCCCCCTCCCTTCCTGTGACGCCATGTTCCCCTTGCCCTGCAACACCAGTGCCCATCTGCTAGGACACGTTAGCCGCTGGCGCCAGGGACTATTTAGCCTGGCGTAATTAGCCCCCAGACACCAGCAGCCTGGTTTTTAAACAGATGTGGGGGAGGTAGCGCTAGCAAGGCGACTATACACAACCAACAAATGTTTGATAAGGAAGAGAGGAAGAGGGAGAGAGAAGAGAAGAAGATGTGACCTAGTTAAAGGAATGATGCAACTCATGTTACAGCACAATGGGCAGTAATGATGACAACCCCACTTGCTCTGACTGTCCGATGCCATGGTCGAGGAAGGATGAGCAGATGAAATTTAATTAGGCTGTGTCCATTTGCCATACTGACATACAAGTATGTGGAAAATAAACAGACAGACAAGGATGTTTTAGTCTAAAATCCCAATGTGTTTTTCTTATTCGAGTATCCTAACTCGCTTATTGTGTACTGGGGTTGACCTTTAACCAGAGACAGAGAGAGGTTACAGTGCAGATGCCCTTGAACCTCATGATCGTAATCACACGTGACTGTAACGGCAATGACCTTTCTCCGCTTCCCTCCTCTCCTCCTCACCATCTTTCCCCTCCCTCCCTTCCCCCCAGGGTCATTTGAGGGTCCAGACTCTTGTCAAGGCTGTCACTCTAGACAGCCCTCTCCATCTACCACCCCCACTGTTGCCATGGCAATGGACGGCACTGCGCTCCGAGGACTGTGTGAGGGGGCAGAGGGAGCCAGTGGACGGATGAACGCTGCAGCATCTTTCCCTAACCTAGGTCAACCTTGCAGAGCTAGTGTAAGTAATGGGAGGGGATAAATGCTGGTCATGCTGCTTGAAGACCAAATAAACTGGCAGGATAACGTCAGCGCAGGGACGGGAAAGAGCAATGATGAAACAAAGAGCATAGGTAGAGGGAGTACTGTGAAGGAATTATATAAAGCCCATAAGCATTGTCTCAATTTCTCTGTTTACACTCACGGGCCAATCATGGAATCTCTGTCTTCAGTAAAAGCACGCACGCGCGCACACACACACACGGAAACGTGACCTGGGGGCAGGCAGCGGAGCAACACACGTGTAGTATCACAGAGCTCCCAGCCAGCATGAGTCACTCTGAACACCAGTCGACCCAGAGAGAACAATGGCAACCGGTGCGTGTGAGGTGTCTGTCAAGCATGCACGCATTGGCACAGGATGAAGAGCCACGGATGGAGCAACGCCCCACTGCGCCACCGTCAGACAGCCATTTGCTTTGGTTTTTTTTTTTTTTTGTACAGTGTGGATGCATACTTGCATAAGTGTGCCACACTGTACATTTTATGGTTGTGCCGTTCCAGTGTCTAAATCGGTCTGCCATCCTGTTGTATTTATAAAAGGAAAAACAATTGTGCTGTACACAGAACAGCATTTAAGTAATCAATAAGGAAAGAATCATTCTGCTCACATGTAGTTAGAAAAGCTGATTGTGTCGGTGCATACTTCAGCCTGTTTTATTCCTGACTGCCTGAGAGACACACTCCAGCAGCCCACAGTGGACAAACACCTGTCCATAACACACTTGAACTGGACCTGGCATTAAGTAGAGATTCTGATGCAGGTTAAAAAAAGCGCCTGCACTAACACTTTATTTAGCTGTGACACAAACCATATCGTAAGTTAAAAACAATGATTGCATTTATGTAATGCTAAGTGCAGATGCAGCAGTAGCGTCCTTATGTGCTCCAAAATAAGGAATTAAGTTTGAGTCCATGCCCGAGGAACCAGAAGATGCAAAGGCTAAATCACGCGACACTGTATGATGTCAGAGCGGCCTGCACAGGTTGAGATATGGTTCATGTCGAAACTCTTGCTCTTAAACTGCCTGACATGTAACAAGGGGCAAGTCAGGGTTGATTTTAAGTTCAACAATGCAAGTAGATTATATAATATTATATAATTTGCCATTTGTTGGCCTTGTTTTCAGGGACATGGGAAGAGGAAACATTGCACTGTATAAAACAAAACTGAAACAGAGGCTTCAAAGAAACAAAGACAATTTCTATCACAGATACTTTTCCACCTGCAGGTATATACTGCTTGCTTCAGTTTTAGCTCTGTAAGGAATGCCAAAGTCAGGGAAAAAACCCCAAAAGAGAACCCTTTTATGCCAAACAGCATCTAAACCTTTGGCCTACATGTAACCTCTTGAGCTGATCTGGAACTCAAACAGCCAACTGGTACAATAAAAAACAAGATCACAGTGTGTGACCCGTTATTTCCTTAGAACTACTTACAGTCGTGACCGTGCTTTCAAATATTCAAGCATGTTTCCACAAACTGCTTTGAATAAACTCGGGAAATACAGTATATGATTTTTATTTATTTATATATATATATATATATATATATATATATATATATATATAGACACACACACACACACACACACACACACACACAAATGCACAAATTCAAGACCACAGTGTTTTGATTACATTTAAGGGAACTGGATTGTGCCAATTGTTGCAAAGGTCGATCTGCATTTGTATTTCTACAGTTCTACAGATAAGTAGACAGTCTACCTGAAAGCTTAATCAGCAGCTCAGAGGCCACCTTAATGTTGATATCCTGGCTCAGCAAGCTGTTCTTGGCCATGGGGCTTCCTTCCCTGGGTTTGAGCGACCCCGGGCGATCTGTGGCTGCTGCAGCCACAGTTGGCCCGTCCTGGCTGAAAGTCGCAGGGAAGCTTGGCTGGATCTGGCTCTGGGACTGGGAGGATGGTCTAGGGCTCAGTGCTTCCTCCACTTTGGGTTCTTCCTTCAGTTGGAATGGAGATTTGAGTGTCTCCCTCTGGTTGGCCGCTGGAGTCGAGGAGACAAAAGAGATCAGAGGAAAAGTGATTATCCAATCAAAGTAATGACCTAGAAAGTGAGGTCTGAAAGTTTATCATTATAAGTGTATTAAGTTGAAATGTATTTCATAAGCTGAACTCAGCTTTTACAAGAAGTCATATATGGTATCCACTGTCCCTATCACAGCATTGCGAAAATACAAAAACCCAAATGAAAACAAAATTTTCCATAACGGGATTTCACAGTTCTTATAGGCCAACAGCTGGCATGATGCAGGGCAAAAATGAGGGCGCAATCTCATGATCTCTTTTGGTCTTCAGGGTATCCACAACAAATTCAGAATTCCTCTGCTCTCTTTTCTCCTTCACACAGCCCCCCCCCACCCCTCCCCCGAACCCATTAATTTCTGTGCATATTACTCTCAACCTAAAGTCTGCTTTCCTCGTTTCCTTTTGCTTTTGACATCGTCTGAATCCCCTTCAGACACAAGGACATGAAATAATTCCAGCAGTTCTGATAGCAATCAGCTGAAGTCTTATCTGCCATCTTTGCAGTGGGTAGCCTAGGTTAGGGATTGAACTGTCACATGGATCCCTCTGCTCTAAAGTCATCTTCAAGAGAAACTGGGCCACATCTAATCCGCCTTAGATGAATAATTAATAATTAGACATGGAGCAACTTCCGATAGCCGCCAAGAAAAGAACAGCAGGGCAAGCGCCTCTCTTTGTGTCTCTGAGCACATTCCATTACTCCCTGTGCTAAAACGAAGGTTGTTACAGGTTATGGCTCATAAAAATTGTTGAAATACAAAACTGCTTTAAAACACACACAAAAAAGTTCTGAAAATATTAACTAAAATAAATGGTAAAAATAAGTGGAAAGATACTTCATGTCTGTTTAATACAGTGCTATGGGAACAGAAGGTTAAAGGATACCACTGTCTACCAATTAAGTATAAATGCACTATACCATTTTTCAGAAAGAATGCCAGAACTGAGTACTTAACAAAAAAAAAGATTATTGTGTAATGTCACATAAGACTTCAAACAGTTACTTAAACACAAGTTACACTGTTCAGTCACAATATCAAAACCACCTGCCTAATACTGTCTAGGTTGTTTTTGTGGTTTGGAGGGTGTCTATGTTGCACAAATGGCAACACAGTCTTCCCAAGGCATCCCAACAGAACAGTGTATTGTAAGACTTTCATTTTTATTGTACCTTAGATATTGTTTGTGCTCTGTACTATACCCTTGTCGCTGCTATACTGAATTTCCCCATTGTGGGACTAATAAAGGGATTTCTTATCTTAGCTTCCTTAACAAGTTGATCATTGTTTTAATGTTGAGGCTTATAGATGCCCGTTCTGTTACTAGAGCCATTTTTATTTCTAAATATAGTTCTCTCACTACTTGTCAAATGGTTTTAAGATACACAATACAATATTCTTTTGACAAAACATTTTTATATTTACTAAGTACGATGGACTGTACTGGACCTATTAAAGGATAAAAATCCCTGCTGTGGAATGAAGTGAAAAGGCAGAGATTACCTATGGGGTGTATGCGCTTTGGTCTTCTTTGATCTTGTTTATTCAAAATCTAAAGCGATCAACCAACATGACTTCTGCATTATCTGTGATAGTGGCATTGCGGTGTAGGGTGAATTCAAATGTGAGTCAAGAAGCAGCCTCCTTGCTATGGTCATATGATAAACAAATGTGACAGATGTTACTTTAGACATTATCTTTGTCATTTATATTTTTCCCTCCCAGCATAATGCATTTGTAGGATGACATCACTAAAAGTAAAGCTCTGCAATCTGCAATAAATCAATTTGCGAATGCTCCAGCAGACACCACAGTTGAGTACCTGCTAAGAAACTATGCAGATATCACTTGCTCAACTGTATAATTAGTCACACCAAATTTGGATTTCCATTTTTCCATTTGAATGCTAATGCTGTTTGATTGTGTTAATGTTGAGTGTTGCAACGACAAACAAATCCTCACATCTACTGGCACAACCCCATGACACTTGTACAGTTTGAAACAGCTTGTACATACTAGGGTGGACACTCAATCTATCTTTCTCTCTCTCCCCCTCTCATACACACATGGAGCATGGATATAAGAGAGGCTATCACTCTTGGGCAGACTGCTGTCCAGTCTCCTCTGGCCCCAGCAGAGATCTGCTCCACTCCTCACCCGATCGTCTCACCTAACATCTCTAACCACCACAGGCCTGCCGCCCCCTGCCCACTTCATCAATCTGTGCTGGCCCCAGCCCTTCTGATTAATGATGATCTATGCCGGAGGGATAGAGGGCTCAGGGACAGGGGATACGGGGCAGGGAAAGGGGACAGGTGCTGGTGTTTTGACCACCCATGTGATGTTGTGATGCCACAGTGCCACACAATGGCTGGGCTGGGGCTGCAGTTCAAGAGGCCGAGAAGGAAGAGGGTGAGCGGCAGGGAGGGAAGAGAGGATGGGGGGAGGGGCGGTGACCTTCAAGTTCGGGGGGCAGTTGTGCAGGGTCGCACATGGCACCAGCTGGAAATGTCATGCTGTCAGATGTCAGCGGGCAGGCTAAGTATAACCTGGTCAGCACCTGGAAGGACGTCCTCTAATTAGAAGCGTGTTGGGCCATGTCGGATCAGACAGGGACAGCGCACTTGGTCAGCGCCTTACAAACACACATAGAAATACACACACATTTAACCATACTTTGTGTTGCCTCATGCAACAGAACACATGCTTTGTCATACTGCATTTAAATCTTGCGTAGTCACTACACTGCGCTTAAACCACAGACAAATATGTACTCAACATAAACTTGGATTCTCGAATTCTTTCCTGTGGCCTCATGAGAGCAAAAACAACTCCAGGACGTGCACTCGCACACAAAGTCACACCACTCCAGTGACCTTTTGGATTGTCGCTATAAATAGAGTGCATTTCCACTCAGAATCTATGTTACAGATCCCAATGAATTATTTAGCAGCCTAATCCAGTAGGCAAGTTTTTTTAACTCCTCCGAGCTGATGGCTCAAGAACAAAAAGGCAGAGCACAGTACCAACAGGAACTATTCAGCCAAGTAACACCAAGCTTACACTTTTGGCCTTTTGTCTGTCAGATTTCACAATCACAATAGCATCATGAGCATCCAGTCCCTGGCAGATCATTTTGTGAAGTGAGCACAGATTTGCGGAGGAGATGGGCATCTCTGGGTGACTGGGCTTCTCTTCTGTGAGTTTCGTGACTCGGTGTGTGTGCACCAAGGCCCGGTGTCAGCTCCCTGTGCTGGTTCTAGCTCAGGTTTGACGATGCTATCAGTTTGTCTCCATGTTATCACACCCTTCTGACACCTGCCACCAACGCTACTTCCATCGCCGTTCTCCTGCCCGTTTCTCTCCCTCTCGCCACGCTTTTCTCTTGCGCCTCATCTGTCTCACTGCCAGGCGCTTGTCCACTCCACCTCACCTCTAGCTCCGTGGCCAGGGCTGCCGTCAAATAACTTCATTAGCTTTCCACCTCTGTCACGCCGGCCTGCTCCCCCTCTGACAATTGGCTGCTGTTTTTTTCTCAGACAGGAAAAAAAAAAAGAAAAAAAAAAGCACAGGGCTACGTGGGGCAGGTTGAGAACCCAACAAAAGCTGACAGTATGCTAGACACCGGACAGTGATACTGATGGCTGCAGTGGGGATGTATGGACCAGAGGTCACACACAAAAGGCCTGCCTGTATCTGCTCATGCAGAGCTGGAAAGCAAGGGACACATGATTAAATCTAGGTGTTCACAAAAGAAGAGACACTTCAAAAATCAAAAGTATTCTGCCACGAGACAGTACAACAAAAGCTTTACAGCATTTTTCTCCATATATTTTTTATACACATCAATAGACATAAATATTTCTATAGCTAAGATTATATACAAACCTTCACAGAGACACACTGCATGCTTTACATGTTAGAATTCAGCTTTTGCGTCACATTACTGTACCAAAGCACTGCATGCGAGACGCTCTCCCAAGAAACACATAAATAAGACAACTGCAGAAGCATCATGACAGATACAACACCTCCTACAACCCCCTGCATGCCAATTATTCACACCCAGCCAGGGTCAAGCTCGTTGCGCCTGTGTCACCGCAGCCGGGGGTGGGGGTGGGGTGGAGATGTTTGGAGGGTGTGCAGTGCCCACTGTCATTATTAACTCAGGGTCCACTGGGCACAGGGTAGGGGCTGTGCATTTCAAAGTGCCTCTGTGGCTTTCATCTCTGAATCAAAATGTGGATCACACTGGATAGCTAACGGTTGTGTCAGCGTGCAAGGATAAAAATCAAAGGGTATCAGTATAACACTCAACGGAAAGCAGGGCAGCCCAAAAAATGATATGCTTATTATGTCAGAGGTCACAAAGAGTTCACTGGCTTTTTATGCCTGGGGAACTCAATACAACTCCCTCTTTGCCTTTTACTCCCTCTCCCTTGCTTGCTGTCACTTTATCTGTCTCTTTTCTTCCCCCATCTTCCTCTCGGCAGCCTTTTATACATCTTTTCTCCCCACCCCACCCCATAGGCCTTGTGGGATTGAGGCACTGAGACAGCAGTGCAAAAGCAGGAGGGATGAGCTGCTCGTGTACACACTCAATCTGGGTTGGCAGGGAGGTCAAAAGAAATAGAGTCTAGAGGTCCCAGGAGGAACTTCCTCACCTCTCCTTTCCTGGCTGCTCCTTGGCATGGGTAAGTCTCATAAAGATCTGAGCCCACTTCTTCACAGTTTCATAACCCTTCTTTCTTTAACTCCACCCCCCAACAAAGGGAGAGAACTTTGTGATCAAAGAAGTGGTATTCATTAAAACCCGTCATCACGCATTCAAGTTCAACATCCTCTCGTCCTGTCTTTTTATATCCTGCCTCACTCTCCTTGAATGATGCCCTGACTAAGATGTCCGCCACTTGACACTGGGCTGACATTGCAGGGAACCATCTTGGCTCCTCTGGGAGTTGCCTGGGCTTGATTGTGCAGTCTGGGAGTGAAGCGCAACTGGCACCCAGGGGGCATCCATGTGGAACCGGGGCGTGCAAGATCGAGGGGGAGTTAACTAAGCCAGCCGAGTCCCTGTGCATCCTGGCGGGGTCACAGGATGGCGCTGAGGGCGCTAATCATTTCAAATTATGAATTCCTTTTTAATTATGAATTATGCATAAATTTTTAATTAATCTAATGTTCCCAGGGTTTTTTTCCTCCCATCCTCATGCTCAAGATCTCAATCTAATTACACAGCATTAAGAGGAAGAGTGGCAGTCGTCGCCTCGACCCTGGCGCTCAACCCCGGTCAACCTTTTTCCCATCAATCTTGCCATAGTCACCAAGCTCATCCTTTGATATTTTCTGCAACATGGCGAAATGTATCTAAACACGGGTCGGACCTTGTATGCCGGAGAACAGCATGTTTGTTAAGTTTATTTAGATTGCTGAAGAAAATGCCGATGTCTGCATCACACGAAATCAACTGCAACTTTTAAAAAAATGTCCTCAACTTACTATCAATAACTGGCAATATGAAATCTTCTCAATTTTAGACAACCTTTAAGTCAGCTTGTGTAAATATTCAGTTTATCCCTTTGGCTAATTTGGAATTGAATTTGTCAGTCATAATAATACATGCACACAGCCAAGGAAAAGCAGGAGGAAGACGCCAGGAATTTACAATTAGTCACCATCCCTGACAACTGACAGGATGTCGGTGAGGAAAATGAATCCACGAACAACTACTGACGAGGTGCCTTTGAGCAAATCATTTAGTCCCTGACTGCTTTAGTGGAGTCAATCAGTGCCAGCTGCAAAGCTCTGAAGAAGTGCCACAAGGCATTATAAAGTGGCAAATTTACCTTTATATATATATATATATATATATATATATATATATATATATATATTTTATTTTTATTTTTTTTAAAAAGCCCTATCATACTGCATTTATGTTTGACTGAATAAATGATCTTAAAAACTGCACCATTCTCCGCTCTACTCTGCTGCAACCAATTGTGGCTGTGCATACAGTGAGTTGCACTTTACCCGATTACAAGCAATTTATGTTTGATGCTTCGAGTCATTAACTGACAGGGTCTCCAGTTTATAAGCAAAAAAGAAAAGACAGGAAAAGCTTGATATCAGAGCTTTCTCAGCTGTCTCATCCCTGTACAGACAATCAAGAAGAAGTGGGATGCGAGTAAACGAGTTAAGATGTGCTGGGCCAAACAGTGTCCGCCACTTATGCATTAAACTCTGGGCATCAATCAGTGAGACGTGTCAGCTTCTGAATATGAACTTGAAGCTCTAGATCTCACCTTCCTGTTTTTATCCCAGCATCATCTGTGCTGGTTTATTAATTGATGTTACTGGAATATTTTAAGCTGTTGTATCAGTCCGCTACATTATGTTCTCAATGGCAATACACAGTGTATATAAAGTACCTACATGCACAGGTAAGAACACATAATGCTAAAACTTGGATCAGAAACAACTATTGTCATGTAGGTACCACAAAGTATAGTACAAAGTCATTTGAATGGTTCATTATAATTTTGCACATTTAAAAGGGCAATATTACTGTGTATGTGTGCACAAATCCAAGGCTTGTTAAACAGAGTCTATTTATTGCATATTAATATTATTATACACATTATTTTTCAGGATTTAAATTCCTCTGGTATAGCTGAAACCGGTTTGAATACATGTGGTACTTTGACATCACTTTTTATATGCACAATAAGAGATAAATAGCTCAGTCACATCTGCCAAAACCCATCTAAGACCAATGCAGTGTGACTTGGTGCATATTGTGTAAGCCGTTTCTATTCTTTTCAGAGTTTAAAGAACAACACCAATGGGAATTTAAAATGTTTTATGTTAATGCCCAAAAAAAAAAAAAAGTCTAAATGCATTGGCGTACGTGCCGCTGTCAAAAGCTTAAACTCTCTATTCCCTACATATTTGAACTAACAGACATTTTAGGTTTCCGTTGCTTTTTATAAGCCATTAAAAACAGCTCAGAGACATACTGCAGCCTTGACCTGAGACGATAAACATAAAAAAGTGTTTACACTTCTTACGAATGTTATTTCTGGTGACAATGAAGATTCAAAACAAAACTTAAGGCAAAGGGGAGACAACATCTAGCTGGAGATCAGCAACGATGTCTTCATATTCAAGTTTGGAAGAACTAAAAAACTCTTGATGAAAGTGCAATTACAGTGACTTGCGAGTTAAAAAGTCAAGCTGAGAAAACAACACAATAAACAAAGCAATTATGGATTACAGGAGTTATGCCAGTACTGTGCCTGTGCAAGCTGTTTTTCTGTGTATTTTTTAAAATGAACTTGTCTTGTGTTTAGACAGCATTAACTGAATGCTGTACTGTAAAGACTGTTCTACAGATAAATTTTTCATTTTATTTAAAAAAGACAAAAAAAAAAAATGCTAACCTGAAAGCTTCATCAGCAGATCAGTGGCCGTTTTGGTAGTGATGTCTGGGCTGAGATGAGGAAGCTGTGGTTGGACCACTAGGACTGGATCTGACGCCGACTCCGACCCCAACTCCAGGTAGGTCCAGGGAGTTGGCACTGCTGCTAGGACGGTCCCTGCAGATGCTAAAGGGGAGAGCACAGACAGGTCTCTCTCCTGGGGCTCCTCCTTGATGTGGACGTGATTGGAGGAAGCCTCGACCGGAGGGGACGTCTGCTGCTGAGCGTCCGAGTGCAGTGGGGACACCTCTGTCCCTCTCAGGTCTGTGGAACCGCCGTCACCCATCAGGGAGCCCTCGCCCTCTGTGTCAGTGGTGATCTCCTCTTTTACCTTGATGTCTGTGCGGGGGAAGTGCTGGTGGCAGCGCATGTGAAGCTTCAGGCTGAAGTGACGGGAGGAGGTAAAGGGACAGAGTTCGCACTGAAACGTCTCACCCCGGTCCTGGTGCTGATGTACCTGGAAAAAGAGGACAAGTTTAAGTATCAAATCCCTTCTTCTCTCTGGCACTGCAGGAGGACATCAAGTATTATTTGCTTTATTTCAGATGTATTCATCAACTGCAACAAACATGCAGTGTTAAATAATGCAAAGGATATAAGTCTAAACATTTATGTGCATTCCAGAGCCATAATACTGATCAAACATGACATATGGGGAACAGAAGGGATGAAGGGTTAGAGAGAAGAAAAAAAAACAAAAAAAACAAGATCCAACCTTCATGTGGGACTTGAGATTGTCTTTGCGAGCACAGCGAAAGGGACAGAGCGGACACTGGTGGCTTTTCAAGCCTGTGTGGATGACCATGTGTCTCTTCCAGTAGCTCTTGCGTTTGATGACCAGGCCACAAACAGGACACTGGAATGGTTTGCCACCATCCTCGGGAGAGCCTTGAAGGGAACCAAAGAAAGCTGTTATTTTTTTTATTTTATTTTTTTATTTAGAGGCATTTAAAGACTTTCAAAAACAGTAAAGCTGAGTCTTTGATGCATGGAATATGTACCATTTAGCTAAAAATGAAGCGTTATTACTGTAAAGCAAGCATGTCAAATTTATTGATACAATTTGATCTCAAAGGGCCTAAATTCCATAAATACATTCATTGTCCTATGTAATAATCCTGGTATCACTGCACTAGGGCTTGCAGTGCATTTGGCTGAAAAATTGGAGTTATTTATGACTTTCCCTAAAATCCTCATACTTTGAAAAGCCACCTAGCAGGGCTGGAATGGACACTTTGGCGGGCCCGTTCTTGCCCGCAGGCTGCACGTTTGACAACCCTACTGTAAAGAAATGCAAATCGCCCCCTTAATAAGCGCGTTACTCGGACACTGCTCAGATCTGTGAGAGACAACGTCTGTACACCTAATGATGAAAACTATCATGAGAGAAATGCCAGCTGGAAGCAATGGAACAATGAAAGCAAAAACTCAAGCATGTTTTAGTATCTCAATTATTGTTGTTGGCTTCATATCCGGCATCCATTACTGTTTAATTGGTCTTATTAGAAAGAGGCATGATTGCATTACAAATTCTACAAGGGCCTGTCAGGATGGCTTCATAAGTATTCCAGTGCCGTTCCTTGAAAAACATCTGGTAATCAGTGTTTGGTGAAATTACTGTGCTCAGCCATTCATTGACCTGAGGTGTAAAACCTCGAGACTGCCTATTTGCAACAATAAACCACCATCTGCGGCCCAACCTCTCCAAGCACAGCAGAGATCACAATGCAGAAATGACTTCTGCTTAGTCTAAGTTGAGACGAACAAAGCAGAAATAAAAACAGGAGGCAGCAAATATGTGTGTGTGCGTTTAGTACTTAACGTGTGGATTTTCTATGTAATCCCAATCACATGTTAGAAAAAGGGAGTCGGTTTTTCTTAAACACAGATATGCAGCATACCAGCAGGATAACAGTTTTATAGTGGAACTAGCAAGGGTCTACAATAAAACAAGACACGACAGTCAATAATCAAGGTCACATTTTTCAGTCTGGCGACCAAACAACTACCTGCATTTTTACAGTGCTGCTCGACCTTGACGGCATGCCGGGTTAGAGCAGACCCCTTTTTAGCATGCAGATCACAGAATATTACATCGACTGCCTCATCTGTCTGAAGTCAATTTGATCCAGCCATTTTAGTTTTGGCGGGGTTGCGACACAATCCCTCAAAAGTGCCCATCCATCTCCCTGAAAACATTCTGTTCTCCCTTAAGACTACTTAGTTGGAGCCTGCACTTTGAAACCATCTCTCCTCCTGTCCAAGAGTGAAATCTTTGTGTGCACCCTTGTTTGGGTTACATGTCTACATCTGAGCACACTCTTACAGATTATACTGCATGCCCATTTGTAAGTAACAGAGACAGCATGTACGAGGGAGAGAAGAAAGAGAGAGAGAGAGAGAGTGCACGCATCTGTATCCAGTCAGTGGAAAGTATGATGTGTTTGGCCTTAAGTCTGCTGTGCTGATCAGTGCAGAGGGCTCTGGTTAGTGGGGTATGAAGCCAGGAGGAGGCTGCTGAGATGGATATGGACTCCAGGGCTCCCCACTGTGCCGAGCACACACTGACGGCCCCCTTTTGGCAGCACGCACATCCGAGCACAAACGAGCTGGTCTGGGAAGGCAGTGAGGTCTCAGTCGGAACCCCCCGTCGAGCCCACAGACCACTTCCCAGACTAGAAGGCCAGCCAGAGCTGTTTTTCTCTCGGCTATGCTCTCTGCTCGGCTGACAGTTAAGCTGAGGCTACACTACACACTGCTTCAGCGCCAGTGAGGTGAGAACAAAACCATTACAAAACTAGAGAAAACATGTCACGGAAGTTCACAATTCTGTTTCTCTGATGGCATTTTGGTGACACGCAAACCTGCTACTGCTGCACAAAGGGAGAGATGTGTCTGTGTTTCTTGACGTCATCCTTCCAATGAAATATTACTAATAATTTAGCACTACTAACAGTTTGACTTTGAATTTCATAGTGTTGTTTGGTGAATATTGAATGGGAAGCAGTATAATGCCTGGGGAAATATAGAAACTGAACTGATGGTCAAAAGACATGAATTATTTTCAGTTGCAGTTAAATGATCTGGCACATTCAACTGTAGCAGCCTTGTTTAACTTTAGGTAGCCAGATTGTGTTTAACACAAGCCAAACACACTTAAGTGTACTTTAATATTTTGCAACTCTATTTTACTAAGAATTATATTATATTATATATATATATATATATATATATTTTTTTTTCCAAGTGGAGAAATATGCAATAAGGCACCTAAGCTAAGCTTGGCTGTTATATGTACTGTACAACCACTATTTTAATTAAAGCACTTCTATGCTTGTAGTGATTGCCATGCTTATTATATTATTTACTGTGCATTTAGATTACCTGCATGGTTGCTGGGTTTCCCTCTGCCCTTGGGAGGAGAGGGCAACAGCAATTCTAGGCTCTGGGTGGGTGTAGAGGGCGTGGGTGCTTTCTGGTTCTTGTCCAACAGGGGCTTCACATCCTCTTGGAGGACCCCAGTAGCTGCCAAGGGGGAACCATCTTTCTTCTCTGCCAGCAGGTTTCCTGCTGCCCTGGCTGCCACCTCTTTGAGCAAGGCAGCGGAGGAGGTCATAGACACAAGCGAGAGGAAGGAACTTGCTGCTTGGTGGTCTGTAGCAGCACTGGCTGTTGATGAGGCTTGGCTCCGCTCACTGACTTTCTTGGAGAGTGCAGCAAGGGTGGAGCTAGCTGACTGCGGGCTAAACGGAGAGTTAAAGGCATCGAAGCGCACCACATCGTCTCCTCGACCACCCCCTCCCAGGGTGGGCACTGCAGATGAGGCAGAGGTGGAGGAGGAGGATGATGTCGTTGAAGAGGAGGCCACTGCATTCTTGTCTTGAAGGACAGCATTTGCTGCTGCTTTTAACTTCTGGATTGCAGAGTCCGGGGACAGGCTAGAGCCGCAAGGTGTGGAGCAGCTGGCCGGAGGCCACTTATCTGCCACACCTGCCCATACAAAGCCACTGCCATTGCTAGGAGTGACAGAGTTAAAGGGGTCTAAGGGCTCTTGCTTAATGTTGGTGGCTGAGGGGACCGTGGAGGCTGGTGAGGCTGAGCCACTGTTATTGTTATTGGCCAGTTTTCGGGCAAGAGCACTTAACTGCTGGGCATGGTGGGAAGATGGAGAGAGGGTCAAAGGTGGGGCTAGACCTATTGGAGGCGACTCGCCCCCAGCGCCTCCCCTGGATGACCGACCCAGGAGCTCCCCAGTGTCAAGCTTTAGCGACCCAGCCTCTAGGAGGCGCCGTAGGTTGCTGCTGAGGGGTTTTCCCAGGGCTCGAGATGCTGCCTCGCCGTACAGTGATGATACCACAGACGAGAGTGTGTCCTGGGCCGAGAATGCACCTCCATCCAGTCCAAGAAGTTCCAAAGAGGCACGATGGACAGGTGTGGGGCAACCCAGTGAGCTTTCACCTCCACAGGTATCATGATCCCCAGACCCAGCGCTGACTCCAGGTCGTTCGTCAGGAGAGGAGCCCCTGGCCAGGAGGACCTCATCCTGGGTGTCTCCAAAAGACGACGACTCTGAGCGCGTGTCAGAGGCATTCCCAAACCAGCCTTCCTCCTCCACAGCAGTGCCATCAGGCCCTCCTTCCTCATTGCTGTCCACATCTGGAAGAAGAGAGGAAACGAAATAACAAATTAGTAAATGGGGTGCAACCACTGTGGCAAAAGTTGCTTTTGTGAGCAGTTGGACTAGTGATTTTTTCACAGCTATACAATTGCTTTACAGCTCAGTTTTATGTGTACATTTATGATGTTTAAGAGCAATTAGGCAGTTAGGCTTTCACAGTCAGGCTTCAACATTGTGGAGATTAGCAAACTGTACAATGTAAAATCCTAACTGTAAGTCAAAAAGCCTTTGAAAACTGCAAAAAGCAGTGAGAGCAGTAAAATGACTTCCAGCCTCTTTTTTATACAGTCACAAGGCACATCCAAGATGTTTGAGTAATTTAGATTTTTCTGTCTTTTTTTAACCATATTTTTCCCACCCTTGGTCTGGAAGAGCCTAGTAAAGGGGTTACCATGACAACGGGTCCTTCTGGGAGGCTAGACAGCAAAGATTAGGGTAATGGAGGTTACAGAACTAGATTAATATTCATGAGCCTGCAGATACCACCAGGGAGCCAATAAGGATAGGGTTAAGGTCACCAAGGGTCATTAATATACACTTCATGTATCAATATTCATAAGCAAAACATTACAGCTTGCCAGACAAGGGCGAACAAAGAAAAGTGAATATTCCTGATACATATTAACAAACCTCCATAAGAACATGTCAAAAGCGCCAAGCCTGGGTGAAACAAAATGTCAAAACTGACATCTCCTCTTTGGGTCACTGTACACACCAGCTCAGAAAACATTCGATAAAAAGGAACTGGCTGAGATTCATTAAAAAACTGGCCACTCAAAATGAAAATATCATTTAAGATGTCTTACACACCAACATACATTTCCAAGCACACCAAAGCTGTCTTCACCTTCACGACCCTCACAGAGGCCCAGTGGGTCTGCTCTCTGTTTACAGGCGAAGGCAAAATCGTTGCCAGGCAACCCAGCCCAGCAACCTGTAGGGATCATTAGAGATGGCTGACATCTGGCCAGCATGGCTCACTGTGGTCCGCAAAGGTGACCACAATCACAACCCGCTATGACCGCTACTCTCCTGCTGCAACAGATATCAAACAGGGATTGCACACTTCCAGATATCTTCTCATCTCTAACACATCCCCACTTCCTTTCTTACATTTGACAGTAACACAGAAGAAGATGTCAAAAACCAGAGCAACAGGTTATGTTATAATATCAGCCAAACTTTCTATAACCGCATGCTTTAGTAGCCTTCACCTTGACGGATAATGCAGGATGCACTTTATGGGACTGATGAGTGTGTGTGGCACTTCTTCTTTGTTAAGACTATTATTAAGGTGAATGAAAACACCAAAATGCACTGATTGTGAACCCAATTTACCATGCTGCTTGAAGCCATTTTACCACCAGAGTAGGGTTAACAGGAATAAAGGGAGGGAGAGGGAGAAGGAGCCAGTGAGTCATGCAGGGCAGGGCTTGACCCATTTCCATGTGACATGCGAAAAGCAGCAAGAGCCACTAATGGCTGTAATGTGGTTAGAGGGAAATCGCTAGATTACTGACCCAAGGTCTCAGCTTTGAGGCTGAACTTTCTTGCTTCCTAGGTTCATTCTTAAACCTCGGGGTTAGGTGCAGCTGCACACAACACTAAGCTACTGGGCTTCTGCCTGAGTGCTGCAGTGTGCACTACGCTACCATGGCTTTGTGTGTCACAGGCAAGCCACCCCTGTGGACAGAATGACATTTTCCAAGGTCATGGTCTCCAGGCCAGCTCTAAGGGGCCTTCATGCGAGTTCTGTACTTACGACTACTGCTACACGCCCATCACACACATGGAGACAATCTTCTTTAAAGAACAAACACACATTTTATTGCTAAAGTGCCACCCATGATTATTATTATTTTTCCTCTGACACACATTTAACTGCTTTGGCTCTGCAACAGTGGCTGGCTTGATGATGGAGGCATGGAGATACGGGCAGAGGCGGCAAGCGTCTGCCACTGAAAGGGAACCATTTAGCGGTGTAATGGCGGGGATGACTTGCATGTTGAGACAAACAGCTGCGGGGTGCTCAGCAGTCTGGATCTGTTATCACTCACACATGGATGATTCACTGGCAAAACGGGACAGAGTTTTCTCTCTGGGCCACTAAGATGTATAGCGCCACCTTATTATAGACAAAGACAGACCTATAAGAGGTCCAAGTCCAGACTGAGACTCCATAAAGGGAGGGCCAAAGGCTTCAAGACTTCCCAGAATAAACAGTCTTGAGCTTGACCAGAGATGCATGCAGAGCAGATAAAAATATTTTCATGTACAATGTTCAGAAATTTGTTGTGCTAACCTGTCAAAAGAAGAAACGGGGAGCTCACAGCCTGTAACTACAGCTAAAAACAGTTGGACCTTTCAGGTAGTGGAGTTGTTCATTGTTTCACCACGCAGAGCTGTCAACAATCTCCATTTGTGAACTTGGCAGGATTATTTTGGCTGAGGCTTTTTCAGGTCAGAGGGGGTGCATGCATGTGTATGTGTGTGCGCGCGCGTGTGTGTGTGCATGCTCAGACATACACGTTCAGAACATGAGCCAGTTAGATTCCAGCTAACCTTGTTACACAGAATGATCGCTAGTAAAAGGGAGGAGTGCGAGTTAGAGAAGGGAGAGAGAAGAGCAAGGGACTAGAGTAAAGGTAGGTCAAGAGGTTAGCCACCACATGACTTCTGTGAGGCTGCTGACTAACATGTTCCCTCTTCTTCTCTTTCTCTCACACACACACACAAAGCTACTCTGTTGCTTAGCCAGGCATGAAAATTGGCCTCCCTGACCTCAGGCCTGAACAGGGTAGGGGGAGAGGAGATGGGACAGTGAAGGAAGGGACAGCTAGAGAGATGGCAAAAAGGGAGGGGCTGATCTGACTGGGCAGGCAAGAAGAGGAGGCCATTAGCCGATTAAGATTGGACGGGGGTGCATCAATACTGTGCTGATGTCAAAAGGAGAGTCATGCCCATGAGCTAATATAAGAATGAGAGAGAGAGAGGGAACAAGAGAGAGAAAGAGAGAGACTGCAGGTCAGGGAACCACTAAAATCGCAAAGACTGCTGACCGCAAAGCCCTACAAAGTGAAATAACATGAAAGACTGTCACAACATACTGAGACTAAAGCCATCACATTTACAACACCAAAATGATTAGCCTCTCTTTCCTGCTCAGACTGGGAGGCTCATGGTGGTATGCGTGCATGGGTTAAGGAGGTAGGGCATAGGGTGAGGCCATAGGAAGGAAGGCAGGGAGTATGGATGTGGTGAAGAAGGAGCCGAGGTGGTAATTAAGTGTCCGGTTAGACCCTGGCGGGGGTTGCCACAGCCGCGGGCTATGCTAATGAGCACGCCCGGCGGTCAGGGCTGCCTTATTAGTGCTCGCTGGACAATATGGTGGGAGAGATGCACTACTGACGGCCTCACGTCTCTGCAAATGACTAACAGTCCTCCCAAGGAGGAAGCTAATTCCATTAATTGGGACACACTGGATCAGGATCACCTCCCTTTTCTTTTTCCACAATCCCTCACTTGCTTGATCTCTGTCAAATCACATTCATTTTTACCCCCACCCCCCCTTCAATTAGGAGAAATTCATTATTTATTCCCTTACACAAAAAGTAACTAAGTAATCTGATTTGTTTGACCAGGGAGTTAGTGACTTCCTTTGCGTGCCTTGCTTGACATGTATGCAGTTAAAAATAAACACACACACACACACACACACACACACACACACACACACCCCAGCATATTATTTAAAAAAAAAAATTTAATACCCCAACCAGGAATTTAAAAAACAAAACAAAAGAAAAACAGCAAAAAACAACAACAAAAACAGGAGTTTTCACTTGTGTAAACTTTTAGAAGAAGAAACAGGCAGTGCAACAGAAACATAGTAACAGCAAGGTAAGACATTAAAATAGATGACCCCCCACCCCCCCACCCCAAACTTTTGAGTAGTTTAAAAAAAAAAGAAAAAAGAAAAAAAAGGAAAGGCAATATTTGTTTACAGTAAAGATGCATCCGTAAATCAGTTGAATACTGCAGTTCCTTTGCAGGAGCAACATGACCATCACTCTATCGTGTTATTTCCATTAGGATGTTGATGAAACATGACAACCAACAAGGGGACAGGCAATGCAAATGATTGGTGAGGCAAAATGTTATACAGGACAGTATGCAACCTATTTATGTTAAATGGACTTGCAAGATTCTGCCTGTCCTTCATGTTAAGCAACACCACCCCTTGAAATGCTTTGATAAACTGTAGTCTTAACACGGGCAGGGCTGTTTAATGTGACTTTTTCAAAAATTCAAGCCGAAATTCAAAAAAACAAAAACAAAGACAAAGAAAACAAACCTAGAACAGAATACAGTGACTTGAAATATTAAAACTTTGCATTTAACTGGAAATACAATTTTAAAATGTTACTTTAAAAAAAAAATTCTCATTTTGAATTTGTACCCAGTGATGCTTCATTAAAAGCATTGTGATGGAGGCAAGAAAAGAAGGAAAAAGTTGTGTAATACTAAAAAAAACAAACACATCTGGCACAACATTTCAAAACTAACCTGTTGAATAAATCCAGGAATCTGTATGTGCATGTATGTCTATGTGTATGTTCAGTAATACTTACATGTGAGGCATTTATGGAACATCTGTAAATTGTAGCTACAGAAAATAACCTGTGTTACAAAGAAAGTGGTAACGTAACGCTCCATCAAACTACTATTCAAACTATTAATCACAGCGATGTCCCATCCTTGTTCTTTCTAGTGTCACTAGTTAATCTCGCATGCTGGTTTCGTGTATGAAAGACCCAAGGTATGACAACTTCTGACAGTACAATAACTCACTATAAAATATAGAGCGCCACCACCACCACAAAAAAAAAAAGTCTCCATGTCATAGATCAGATCTGCACTGTAGGTAGGCCGGTTTAACACCTGAACTTTTACAGTGTTGTCTGGCATTGCCTTGCTGAAATAAGTAAGGCCTCCCTCTGAAGGCCAATCACTCTGGATGTTGCTTCATAACCTGCATATACCCTTCAGAATAAATGGCGTCTTCATAGAAATGCTAGTTACCCATGGCAAATACACTAATGCACCCCCATACTATCACTAATGCTGGCTTTTGAAACTGTGCGTTAACCACAGGACAGTTTTCCACTTCACCTCAATCCATTCTTAATGAGCTTGGGACCAGAGAAGGAGGTGGCCTTTGCACTGCTTTTGCATACATTGTGTTTATTTGTGTGTTCCCCAGAGTCATGTCTGCTGTGCACTGTACAATTTTTTTAAAAAATTATATTAGTTTGTGCATCCCCTTTTAGATGCCTTTTTAAAAAATCATCTTAGAGACCTCTTGCCATTTAACTAGTCCCGTTTTTAATGGAAAACTAATGTAAAGTCCAACATAAAGTGCCTTAGGGGAAATATGCTACTAAAAAAATCTTCACTGCACCTTGGAATTATTTCTCCTTTCTGGAAATCTAATGTAAGGCTTGAACATGATTTTTCTAAGATATTCCCTTGTGGTGTTTCGGTGGTGGAGAACGTCACCTTGTCGGTGCTCAACTGGGATGAGCTCATGGTGTTTCATCACATTTTTTTTTCTCTATACTCAATAAACCAACCAATGAGCCATGATGCCCTACTGTTGAAGGCACTGGCATCCTGGATGAGACCTCTCTCATCTGGACAGAAATGTTTTATCAGAGGATACAAGCACTGCTAGAAATCAACTTTGTATTGATTTGTAGGGATTTTTTCCTCTAAGGAGACACAAGGACCCAAACCTAAATGTTCCCTCAGCGGTCAAGGGTTGCGATCTGTTTCTTATATTTGTCACCTGTCTGTATATTGTGTATCACCATTCAGCCTAGAGAGGGGGGGGGAAAAAGAAAGAAACAGAGATATGCACCCTATAGTGCTATTAATAGCAACAGTTGCGCTTTTACAGTACATGTAGTCAATAATATAGTGATTTAGTGAAGAAAGTAAAGGCCAGTTGACAGTCAGGCTTTTACTTTCTTCTGACTTGGGGAAAAAAAACTGGCATTCATTTTTCTTCTGTACAAGAGCAACTTAAACCATTAAATGTCCCTCTAGCTGTTAATTATATTGACACAATGTCTTTACCCTGGGAAAAAAAATCCTCCCGTGTATTGATGAAGGTTTACATTAGACAGTCAAATATTCAGTTCAAACATTATGAAAATCCAGAATCAACTCCTCCCCGTTCTCTCCAGCTACCTGTGTTATCCCGCCCAAGTGTTTGTGTCTGTGACAAAGACATAAAGAGCCCCATCTTTCAGCAGGAATCTGAGGTGAGGTGATACTCTCAGTAAGGATCAGGGTTCAGGCAGCAGGGCTATATATAATGGTGGCTGAGTTGTATTGAAATGTAGCGCAGATTACCATCTGTGTATTTTCGGCCTTGGCCTCCGTGGTTTGCGGGTACTTTGGGCGGCATGCCAGAGGTGAAACAGGAAGGAGAAGTGTTCTTGGAAGAGAATGAGACGACTGAGAGCCTGAGACCTCTGAAATTCCTCAATGCAGATGAAGTGCACTTTACATCCTGGTTTATTTTTCCCTTCCATTTTTAGCATCTCATGTTTTTTAAAAAAAAAAAGAAAAAGAAAAAAAAAAAAGAAACTTGCTCATAACCTCAGATGTGTCATCAAAGCCATGTGCCTAAACTGCTGGAGGGAGACATATGTATTATATCCTGCAGCCTTAAGCTGAAACATCACAAAAGGAAACAAATCTTCATTATAGTCACTTTGAAGTCAACTTAAAATATGAAAAATCTAAAATTTCATGAGGCACTCACATGATTTCCAGCATGCTTTGGACCAGATAATACAGTGATCATTGTATCACTGCATCCAAAAAAAGTCCATGCAAGAATGCAAATGTTAACATTAAATTCGTATTAGTAAGCCATCTCATTCTCAGGAGCAAATTATTTTTATTATTTAATTATGATGTTTAAAATAGTAAACACTTCACTGACTGATTTCAGTTCAGTATGAGATTCCTACTTAATCATAATAGTGCATTACCTTTACATTGCAGTTATCACACCCTCAAGCAGGCAGACATACACACAACATAGAACACTCATGAGAAAAACAGTAATTTTACCTTGAGAAACATTGCTGACTGGTTAGTTTGGCTTCTTGCATGACCTTGGTATTTTAATGGTTTAGTCTGGATCTGGTGTTACATGTTAAAGCACAAAAGTGAGGCAGTAATTTTTGTCTTCTATGAGGTCAAAGTGACCGTTTTGTCAACAGAGACAGGTGGCTTTGAAAAGACTCTTTTCAAGTATGTAATTTCCACAAATCAAAGATTTTTGCCAAATGCTGCCACGCATGTAGTTATAACATGTGAAGCTGATCTTTTGTTGTTCGACAGGCAATGTGGCTCACTCTGCGCTGCAGGACAACTTCTGGAATCAACTGAGAGAGGACACAAACAATGGCCAGCTTTATTCAAGAAAAGCTTTATGTAGCAACATGTCGCCATATAGGATTAAGCAGTATTTTTTATCTTTTTGAAGCTATATATAAACAATAGAAGCTATATATAAATAATATACATCTAAACTTGATTCTACCAACAGTGTCCAAAGTTCATGTATTAAAATCAGCTTATGACAGCTGAACATGAGTGCCATAAATTAATGTACTTAGAAGTGTGAAAGTTTGGCTCAACAAACTTTGTTCAAAACTAGGGATGTACCAAGACTTTTAGCACCTTATTATAAAATCTTTGATTAAGCACAAATTAAAATCATCAAACTCATAAGACAACCTTTAATTTTGTAAAGAAAGCAGTTTAGAAAATGGATGAACGAAAATTAAAAAAAAAAAAATTTCAAAGGCTTTTTTAGCTTGCTACACAAATATCAAGCACAGCATTAGTACAGCACAAAACTGATATGTCACAACAGACAAACACAAACATCAGCCACTGTCATCACTAAATGACATCTTATTTGCCAATGCTGATGCAGTCAACAAGGTGAATATCGACCAGTATATTGGCAGATATTCTTATCAAAAGCATTAATGAAATAGTTTTTTCTTCCTGCCAAAAGTATACAAATTTTGTTCAGCTGTATTAAGCTGTGCAGTCACTTGGAATCCACTTCAGATGAATGGATAATCGCCCAAAAATCTACACACACACACACACACCTTGTTACTTTACTTCAGAATACTCTTTGTAATTGAAAACTGAAAACATCTCACTAAATAAACGAAATTATCATTATAACAATAAATAACAGTCCAGGCTTGAATAGTCATTGAATAACCCAGTGAAAACAAACCAGGCTCCGCTGTCACTGTTCAAAAAAACCAGCTTCAGAATATATGAAACATCTATTGCACATGAAACTGTTAAATTCCTTCTCAGCTGAGTGGGCAAAAGGCAGGCATTTTCTAATCACTCTGCCTATACTATCAAACTCTCTCAAGGTTAGTGCATTTTAAGATTTTTTTTTTCTTCTTCAAAAAAGGTTGACAAAGAAGAGCTTTGGGGAAAAGAAGAATGATGAAAACTCTGCTAGACTGTTGCGTTCATGTGTTATTGTGCAGACACACAGACTTCCATGATCAGAAATGAGTTTGCATAAATGTTACTGTTTTCAACATGAATATTCAAAGCACATGCTGCAATTCAACACCAGTCAATGGTTTGAACACACTCATGTGTAACTGTGTCCAAACGTTTGACTGGTACTGTATATCTGCATTATGAATCCAGAGTAGGCAATGGCACATCGCAAGGTGAAGGTGGGGTATTGAAACAATCCATCTCCTGAACCAGAATGATAAAAATGAGAATGTAAATCATTCCTATCTATCAATATTCTGGAAAAGGAATCAAGTGCATGTTTTGATTGTTTTGAGGTGTTTGCTAAAATATTTATTAATATCATTTATAGATGCTGAGATGGCATGGCACTGACTAGATGCAAGCACTGCAGAGAACCGTTATGAGAGGCAGCTATTACATAGGCACGTGCATTTTAAATGTCTTGCAACCACGATCTCTTCTTACTCTGATGAATGCTTTATGTTGCTGTGCCTTATTAAAAGCTCTTACCATTATTGTCTGCTCCATGTCTCATCTTTCTAGAGCCTAATTTAGTAAACTGAGCTCTGAAACAACATATAGATGGTATCGTTCTGTTTAAACCATCAACGCTGCCTGTCGCTCTGGAAAGAATGACTTTTATGTACACAACTATTCAAACACTGTAACAAGAAGCGATCAACAGATAGTCAACGATCTGAAAGGGCAACAGTACTTGAAAGTTGTGTCCTTAAGAGGAAAAAATCCAGCAAAGACCTGACACAGGACCTGAGAGATGCATCTGGACCTTCAGTTGATCCATCTACTATTCACTGAAGCCCCATTAGAAATGGTCTCAGTGGAGACCAGTAAATGGAGTGAAAAATGTCTTATGGATTGATGAATCCAAATTTGAAGAAAATTGTAACTAGCGGCCAACACGCTTATTTTTGCACAATATCAGGCAAGATATCAGCTATGAATGTAAGGTGAAAATGCTGACTGCCTATCAGATGATCATTACTGGACTTCAAGGACTTCCCTTCATAATGATAAATCATCTGCCTGCAATATATCCAGCTTTCAAAAGTGCCAATAGAAGCTAATAATAAATTGCAAACTGAGAAATAACCACCAGACACGACTGTCAATTTTAGGGATAAGCCAGCAAAGTCAAATACTAGAAAAATCTAAGTGCTTCATGTCACTGATGCAGAAAGCATGCATTAATATCATTAATATCAGATATACATGGTTGCCACGGTTACTTTGATCAAATGAAAAAAGAAAAGGACACAAAAACACAGAGTGGCTCACTTATTGTTCTGTGGATGAATTTGCTTCTTGCAGTTGTGGATATTTTGTGTATGTTGTGTGTGTTATGTGAAACTATAGTTTGAAAAACAACAACAACAAAAAACCCAAATCAGCCACATGAGATCATATACAAAGCTATGACATGGATGGCAAACATCCCATTCATGCTTATATGCCGTTGGATTAAACGCTGCTACTTAATTCCTGACATAGCAAAATCACAGTTTCCCAAAAATTTGAACAGGTTGTGGTCTTTAAAAACTGGATGTCAGTAAGTAATCATCTAATCCAGACAATAATAAAACTACCAACCAGCCGAAATTGCCATTTGGTCAAGCAGGTATGCAAGGGGCCAACTTTATTTTGTTTTATGTTGCAATATACCATTTTTATAGACCACCTTTTCCAATTTGTATTGCTGTAGTCTACTTTTAGTCATCCTTTGGGTTAGTTGGTGCATTATGGCTTTAGTCTCAGTACAGCTGTCCTCTATGCAAAAACTAAATTTATGAACCGTAATTTAATGCTCCATTTTTTGTGGAGAAAAGCCAGATGGCAGGTCTGTGTGAAGTCAGCCAAAACACAAACCTTTAATTTTTGGAAAAATCTCATAAGCAATTCAAAAGTACATCCTTAACAGCATCATTATTATTTAATTAGGAATAAATGACCTAGGAACAACATTGATCAAACTCATTTTAGTTCATGGGCCACATACGGTCAGCCCAATTTGATCACAAGTGGTCGGAAATATTGCATACTGTTCTATTTATACATTTTTAAAGTAAGAAGTACAAGTATGTTATGAAAATGTTCACATTTAATACACTATCTACAATTTCATTTACAAACCAGACGACAAACCACCTGGAAGAAACGAAGTCCAATTTCAGCAACATTTTCAGTTTTTCCACAGTCAGTCAGACTGATGCAACTGCAAAGAAATGCTACTGTCATAACTCAAAGACACACACTGGCCTGGCTCCTTAGTTTAACCACCTTAGTACAGTGCTGTATGACAGATCATGGGTAATGTTTTGGACCTCTGACTTGGACCGATTACAGTTAGGAACAGGGTTATTAAAGTTGGCTAAAAACTGTGGAAAAAAAGGTTTTGGTTAACTTACATAAAATGCACTGACATTATATTCAAACTCTATCAAAACTGACATTAAAATATTGATAAATACATTTTATTTCATTAAAAAAAATTGTGTTTGTCCATTTGGTCACATTTTCAAGCAACTATAGTGCAAATATTTATTGAAAATATAATGTCTACATGTCTACTTATTGTAGACAAGCATTTAGACTGTATTATACTGAACATCTTAGGTTTCGCCCATTACAAATACAACCGAGAAGTATAGTAATAAAAGCAAATATATAATAATAAAAAAAACTGAAACTAAATATTTCTTTTAAAAAAAAAAGAATACTATACAACAACAAGCACACTTGTAACTTTATGAACCTAAACCATTTAAAAAATTGAAGAAAAAAAAAAAGATTACAAACTACAAAACTGAGAACAACCTGTAATATAGTGCTTCCTGGTGCAAAGTGCAGTGAAGTGAAAGGCCCAGCCAGACTTTCAATGACGTAGTAGCTCATCCGCGTCACAATCCAGCCCAATTCACAGGTTATTGTAATGTATGAAGTACAGAAAGAAAGAGAAGTTTTTTTGTCATTGGCTGGTTATTGGCTATATGGCACAAACTAATGAAAATTAAAATCCATTGAGAAGTTAAGTAATAATCTAATACTATGCTTCCACCGCCGAGGTGCCGGTGCTCGTGCCAGTGCTGGTGTCGGTTTCAATGAACCAGCAAAACGCTTAAAAATGGTTCAAATAGGCCCTTTTTCCACCGATGGGGTGCTGGTGCCAGTATTTGAACCGTTCAGCGGTTTTTCCACCACGAATGCACTTAGTGCTCGGCCAGAAAATGGGTTCAACTCGGGCCCCGCAAGCTAGCAGGTCTCGAACCAAGAACATGTGATGAAAGTGGCAGAATGGCGTGACTCTGCCACTTCAACATAAAGTTTTCTAACGCTATTTCACTGCACAGTGTGTATTACATGAGAAAAGCGATGCGATTTTCACGGCCGTGAATTAAGACTAAGGCTGAACTTGCTGCTTTGTATCAGTTCATATCATAGATAAAAGGATGCAAAGTCCGTACTTGTCATCTTGCTCGTAAAGGCTGTCTGTGTTTCCCTCTGTGTCGCACACAGATGCTGAAGTAGTTTTGTTTGGACCATAAAATACACTGCTCAAAAAAATAAAAAAGGGAACACTTAAACAACACAATATAACTCCAAGTAAATCAAACTTCTGTGAAATCAAATTGTCCACTTAGGAAGCAACACTGATTGACAATCAATTTCACATGCTGTTGTGCAAATGGAATAGACAACAGGTGGAAATTATTGACAATTAGCAAGACACACTCAATAAAGGAGTGGTTCTGCAGGTGGGGACCACAGACCACTTTTCAGTACCTATGCTTTCTGGCTGATGTTTTGCTCACTTTTGAATGCTGGTGGTGCTTTCACACTCGTGGTAGCATGAGACGGACTCTACAACCCACACAAGTGGCTCAGGTAGTGCAGCTCATCCAGGATGGCACATCAATGCGAGCTGTGGCAAGAAGGTTTGCTGTGTCTGTCAGAGTAGTGTCCAGAGGCTGGAGGCGCTACCAGGAGACAGGTCAGTACACCAGGAGACGTGGAGGAGGCCGTAGGAGGGCAACAACCAAGCAGCAGGACTGCTACCTCCGCCTTTATGCAAGGAGGAACAGGAGGAGCACTGCCAGAGCCCTGCAAAATAACTTCCAGCAGGCCACAAATGTGCATGTGTCTGCACAAACGGTTAGAAACCGACTCCATGAGGATGGTATGAGGGCCCGACATCCACAGATGGGGTTGTGCTCACAGCCCAACACCGTGCAGGATGCTTGGCATTTGCCAGAGAACGCCAGGATTGGCAAATTTGCCACTGGCACCCTGTGCTCTTCACAGATGAAAGCAGGTTCACACTGAGAACATGTGACAGACGTGACAGAGTCTGGAGACGCCGTGGAGAGCGATCTGCTGAATGCAACATCCTTCAGCATGACCGGTTTGGCAGTGGGTCAGTAATGGTGTGGGGTGGCATTTCTTTGGAGGGCCGCACAGCCCTCCATGTGCTCGCCAGAGGTAGCATGACCGCCATTAGGTACCGAGATGAGATCCTCAGACCCCTTGTGAGACCATATGCTGGTGCGGTTGGCCCTGGGTTCCTCCTAATGCAGGACAATGCTAGACCTCATGTGGCTGGAGTGTGTCAGCAGTTCCTGCAAGATGAAAGCATTGAAGCTATGGACTGGTCCGCCCGTTCCCCAGACCTGAATCCGATTGAGCACATCTGGGACATCATGTCTCGCTTCATCCACCAACGTCACGTTGCACCACAGACTGTCCAGGAGTTGGCGGATACTTTAGTCCAGGTCTGGGAGGAGATCCCTCAGGAGACCATCCGCCACCTCATCAGGAGCATGCCCAGGCGTTGTAGGGAGGTCACACAGGCATGTGGAGGCCACACACAATACTGAGCTTCATTTTGACTTGTTTTAAGGACATTCCATCAAAGTTGGATCAGCCTGTAGAGTGTTTTTCCACGTTAATTGGAATGTGTGACTCCAAATCCAGGTCTCCATTGGTTAATAAATCTGATTTCCATTGAAGATTTTTGTGTGATTTTGTTGTCAGCACATTCAACTTTATACAGAACCAAGTATTCAATGAGAATATTTCATTCATTCAGATCTAGGATGTGTTATTTGAGTGTTCCCTTTATTTTTTTGAGCAGTTTATGTTCGCAGCACAAGAAAGGGGAGCGTGTTCTCCCCGTTTGTGCCCTTCAGCTTCTGTGTCCAGACAAGGACCTGCCCACACTCATACGTAAAGGATGAGTTCACAAAGCATGGTGGAAATGCAGGCCCGTTTTCAAGCGTTTCGCTGGTTCATTGAAACCGACTCCAGCACTGGCACGAGCACCAGCACCCCAGCAGTGGAAACCTAGCAATACTGGCACTGGCACCAGCACCTGGTCGGTGGAAAAAGGGCGTAAGAGGAGCAGAGATTCTTATGAAAATGGAAAAGTACCAATATGACCTTGACACTGAGCAAAATTTGGGTGACCATTAGGTGATAACTGTGCAGGTTTTACTCAAATTTGACCAGTACTCTAGTAGGAGTAACAATTCTTGTGTTCTGTGGAAGGGACAGATGTCCTTCATACTTTGCAAACTTATCTAGTGGGCCTGATTGGACTTCTTGACAAGATTTATGTTTGACACGCTCGATCTGAATGATTTAGTTCACAATCTCTTGGTTGTGTGAGGAAGAGCTGTTCATACACAAAGATTTCCATCATTCCCTCTCATTGGATCAGGCATACGTTAATGGCCACATAAAACCACACATGGTAGGAAAAGTTGGGGGTTTTTTTGTTTTTGTTTTTTTTACATGCATGTGGGTCGAACACATTATTATTCCTGTAAACACCAGTGCTATTTTGTCATAACCAATTCCATTTAATTGCCACAACCAAATAAAATTTCTGTAGTGCTATGGCTGTTTTACAGTGTTATAATGTATGCAGGCATTAGTGAGTAATGCTAAAGACACCAAAATTATTAGTTCAATGCAGCTACTATGGAGAAATAGTTTTGCAGTATCTTAATTTTCAAATTTGCAAGAAATTTGCAACAGCACCGCAACTCCTCAAATAAAATAGATGAATTCCTCATGCATTTGCTTTTCCATAAAGCAATACTGTTACAAATGCAGTGCACATTACAATTTCATGTGGTGTTGAAAAACAACCAACAATAATAAGCCACTTGACACACAAGTCAGACGCCACCAATTTTTCTTCTAATTAAAACAAACTAACCTCATTCAACCAAGACGCGAGTGTGTTGCGCTAACTTTCAGAAGAAGCCAGGGTACATTCTTTAGAACAAGTGTGAAAAGAACAGGCCATCATCCTGTTGCGTAGTTTTCTGGCATACTGAAGCTCCTCACAGAGGTGATTGTGTGTCTGTGGAAGAGAAGTGAGAGAGCGTAGGAGGGTGGAAGGTGGGAGTGTGTACAGCGTCCATGTATTGTTTGTAAATCACCCTACTGGCAAAAGGGACACTTGGCTCTATAGCAGCCAGTCCACCCAGGGATACAAAGCAAGGTCTGGTGGGAGGTGGGGGTAGAGTGAGAGGTAATTCTATATGTGCATGTATGTATGTAAGAGGACAGTGTGTTAGAGCGATGGAGACAGCATCTATTAGAGACACTCAGAAAGGACGGCAGGGGAGAACGAGCAGAGGAGCCAGGAGGACGAAAGGGGAGGGAGGGAATCTTGAGAATGGGGGGGGGTCTTTTTTTATATGGTGGTATTGGTTTGAAGGCTGTTTGGCAGAGGCGCCCAAGGCAGTGCTTGCTTGGATTTTAGCCTGTCACTTAGGACAGGGACACTAATCAGGATTGGTCCCGGTTCCTACCCCAGGAAAAGGGGAGCACTTTCAGACCATTACTTAAAAAAAAAAAAAAAAAAGGAGAAAAGAGGAGGAGAGCAAGAAAGAGAGAAGAATTGCTGTAGCACAGCAGGAAATGCTAACCGCTAACCTCATTTACATGCAGGTCCAGGGAGAATGGGGGGGGAGCTTATTCCGTTTCCAATCTCCATGTTAAATGCTGGCCAGGGCAGCTGATGGGAATGAGAGGCATTGTTCGCCCCATGCTGCTCTTCCCCTCTCCGTTACACCAATACCTGCCTCTCTTTCTTTGTGGCATTTAAATTAAAAAAAAAAAAAAAAAGAAAGAAATAAAGGGAGGCATTACTTTAATAATTTCAATCTCAACCTGAAATCTATATGAACCTTATGAGCTTTGTATGCGGCTGTTTACTTTGTGCAGACTGTGTACTGCAACCAACCCTCATAGGTCTATCTGTTCTGTCATAACCAGGTTGTGACCTGAGGCTGCCGCATTCAAAGCCATCCTTCACCCACTGAGTCTGTTCTGTGGCATAATGATTGCTATGACAACCATCACTTAAAGCCACGGGTAGGTGGAGGAGAGATGTCAGCTTCTCGTCTACTCTTCTGATGATCTCATTTCTGGCTGGCAGGTACAACAAGGTCAAACCACTGAAACTGGAAAAGTGGCTGCTTGCTACATGCAAATGACAGAACCGAGTTTCCAAACAATTACACTGCCCTGTCCTAATCGACATGGGGCTAAGCTGTGAGAACCACAAGGTGGGGGGGATTTGAAAAAAGAAACAAAAACAAACAAACAAAAAAAACAAAACAAAAAATAATAATAATCTCAGGGGAGTCAGAGAGAATGAGCTGTAGAGGGAGGGATGGCTGTCTTTGGCCAGCTATGAGCACAAAGTCTGGCTGTGCGTGCCAAATGAGGTTTTTAAACGGTTTTTCTGGGAGGATTTGTGCTAATCTAGAAAACCTTCTGGAGGAAGTGCAAATACATCTGCCGCTGACCACTCCCCTGTAGAGTACGAGGGATTAATGACATGGCAATCTGAACCAACATGGACCCCAGTCAAAACACTAGTGGGGTGTGGGAACATACGGGCAATTATCAGCTGAGCCATCTGATTCACTCTTTTTAACATTAGCTTCCCACATCCAATCGCTCGTTATTTTACTGGCTTTTATTTGTCCAGCTTAATTTGTTTCTACTTACAGTTTTGGCTTCTTTAAAGGTGCCATAAGCCACTGGACTCTGCACTCAAAAACATCCACTTATTAGCTAAACTCATTAGCATCGTAAGGGCATAATCAAGTGAACATACGCCCTTGGTTAACAATGACAGGCAAGATATTTGTTTGAATGTGCCAGAAGATGGAATGACAACAGCGTGCACAAGGAGAGCTTCTCTGCAACACCAAATTAGTCGAGATGCTCACCTGCAATTTCAGCATCATAAATAACCTCACGCTGCACCAACAATGGCTTTCTCAGAGATGACATCACATCAGTGATTTTAACTTCTTAGGATTTTTGTCCCACAGCCAAACACTTCCACTCCCCCTTTTAGAGGTGATATATTGTTTCCCTAGAGAGCTGTCACTGTCTTATGGTCTTACTATCCTGTGCCTGTGGCAGCCCCATCCCCTCCTCCTCCTCCTCTGTACTTTTAATCTTCCTGTAAAACTGATCCTATGTCTCAAAAAGCTGTAAACACACAGCTGTTAGCCCAGCTAGTTGAAGACATTAGCCTGTGTCTTGCTCGTGTCTGCCCAAATGTGCAAAGACGAAAGACGTCCGAGGCAAATGGAGAGAAGGGTTAGCCTGGCTGGTGCACTAAAGGCTAACTGGAGCCAGGCTGTGCTTAATAATATCTGTGCGTGTGTGCATATGAGGCCTCCTGCCCTCCTCTACCCACACAGGAAGTGAGGTCATCCCGTAGCACTGTGCCGTGCCGAGTGCACTCGGCAAGGGTGACAAAGATCAACATGTTGGCCGGCCCACTAGCAAATATACACACACTGAAGACCCACATTGAATTACTGCATTTTAAAAGGCAGCTTTGTGAACAATTAATGTGTAATATGCATAAGCAGTAGGTCTGTATAGCCAGTCAAAAAAAAAAAGCAATAACCCAAGCAGAATCCACAGGCGAAAAACTAAAATCAGATGCCACCTTGTGCCAAAAATATTCCCAATTTCGTGCACTTGTTAATGATGTACCACATGCTCAAAAAATTCTTCACAGCCCGCAGGGGGGTGGTATTTCTTTTAAGACAATTGAGGAAGTTCTTTATCTTTCAACAATGCAATTTAAGTGTCTTTCTAGGAGTGAAACGTGAGACAGAGGCAAACAATAAATCACATCCCTGTTTAGAGCAGGCGTCTGGCACGACTAGCCAGCTTCAGCTCCCCAGACCACCACCACCTCCTCCAACGCCGCCTCCTCCTCTCCTCTCATGCTCTCCATCCCTCATGCCTGTTAAAGGCTTGTCCTGCAGGGCCTGGATGCACTTGTGTGGTACAACAACAGAGAAACCGCCCAAAGCTCTTAACAGCTCTTCCTCTCCACTTCCTCCCTCCCTCCATCTCCACTGCTACCACCACCAGCTCCTCTCTCCCTCTCCACTCTGCTCTGTCTTTCCCAGCTGCACCGGCGAGCTGTTCCGTATGAACTGCTGCCAGCTGAAAGCCTGCTACTCCTGTGAGATTGCTATTACTCAGTGCAAGCAGGGCTCTGCGTAGCCAAAGGGCTGCTCTCCGAGCTGTAGATCTCCATGTTGTGACTTGTCAACACGGGAAAAATCGTTACCAAGGCTGAGGCACTTCCATTCCTCACAGAGGGGGTTCTGATTGCGACCAGGCAGACAGGCAGGTACTGTACTGAAGTATTAGGATGACTACTGATTTTGTGCTGCAGAGGACTCTCTGCTCAGAGAAAGCACTTTGAAATGATTAGATAACACACATCTAAAAAAAAAAAAAATACCTTTCCAAGTTGACCATTTCAGTGGAAGTTTTTTTTCCCCATGTTACAATTTGAACTAAACTTTGGTACACTGCACCAGAATTTATTTTTAAAATTGCCAGGAGACAACTTACATACCACAGAGTGGAACAGTAAGTGTTTTAATGCTTCTTTATCATCACTAGTAAATGCACTCCTTTACTATTAATTAAAACAGCCTTAATTCTGGGAGCAGCAAGACTAACCTCTTACAAACACATATAAACACACTCAGCTCTTCTGCTTGAAATGTTGCTAAACCATATTAAATCAGCTGGGGAGACCCAAGCATGGTTGGGTGCATACCACTTGGGCACAAATGCCGTCAAGCAGCCAAGACCCCAGTTCGATTCCCAGCCAAATGGGCCTTTACTGCAAGTCATTACCTTATTCTTTCCCCCAGACTTCCTGTCTGTCTCCATTACTCCAATCCAAAAAAAAGGGCATGAATTGCTAAAGAAAAAAAAAGAGACTTTTTTTTCTTTCTCAAGAATATTTAATGAAAGGGGGGGAAAGGATGATATTTATCTAATCTTCCAAAACTGTGATATCGCCTAATCTCCTATAGTTTGAGCCAAGGTTGCACATTACAGCGAAAACCTGAATTGGGGAGCTTCTTTTTTTTTTTTTAAATCTAAACAAAAATCCAGATCTTTTTTCTGCATGAATACAATTACACTTATTCCCACCACCAAATAGTACTCTCTAAAATAAAAACTGCATTGCCAACAATGCTCCAAACACACTACTATGTGTATATGATACTTCATCACTGTAGGACAGTGAGAGCTTTTGTCACATCCTTGAAGTGCAAGTGCATACAGTCCTGTATTTACAACCTTTGGCATTTGGTATCGTTATCACCCTTCTCAGTATGCAGTCTGAAAAAAACAAAGAGATGGACTTACACCTCAGTGATTCCCCCCATTCATTTTTAAAAAGAAAACATGCACACAGACATACACACACACATACACACTTGGGCCACCTCAAAAGACTTGGCAAGTGTAAAATAATTTGCACAACTTGTGTAAGTGTGCCTAGACACAAAGGATTATCTCTGGCCCTCCACTTGTCATTGTGAGATGCTTTAACTAGTTAGACATCCGCAAAGATCCCAGCAGGTCTTGTAGTTTTGGTTTGACTAGCATGTTGTAGTGTGGGTAACAACCATACAGTACAGTCAGTCTTCTGAAAGAAAAAAAAAACACTCCACCAGATTTCTTTAGTCACATTATTACCCTTGAAATTAGAGCATGAAACAGAAACAGAACACTTGTGCACCTTTTGTTCATACTGTAGTTAAAGAAATCATGACTTGTGGCTTTGAGTTTTTGTGATTTTGATTCCTGGATGGGCGATAAAAATCTAATTAAAATGAAAAGAAACTAAGTTATTTACAAAAAAATAAAACCTCCACTGTGCTTTACCAATGTGATATTGACCAAGCTACTTGACCCTGAGTGTTAAGAGTTTTCAACTGATATGGATGCATTCAGCAGGTCTCAAGTGACAAATTTAACCAAAATTTAACGGAGACATAATACCCAGAAACACTCACTTAATAATGTAAGGTATTAGTCTGGTATTATTAAGACGGTTTAATGTAAAATAAATGGGCTCGGCGTTTCAAATACTGCTTTCAACACAACGTGAAACAGAATTTTCACTGCGGGTTCATTTCACATTATTCTCGAGTAACAGATCCACACAGAGTTTTGCTTCTTAAGAAATGTTTATTTTTTTGGAGTCTGTGTACTTTGCGCCAATTGTCTGAAGCAGCAAATAAGGTTAACATTTGGTATAAATATTGATCCTCACCCTGAGGCTTAGTTACTTCTTTGAAACCAGGCCCATTAAACCTTGCCCAAACTCACATCACTCTCAGTGTTTTTCTGTTACTATTAAGTGAAACACAAAAGGCAGAGTCCAGCCTTTTCACTGAATGTGAATGCTCAAAAAAAAGAGAGCAGGTTTCTGCGCTCTCAAAGACAGTATACAGTGAGAAAGGCGTTCGTCACCTTTCCCCTGCCCTATAATTCATTTCTAAGTTAAAGGCTGTGTATCATTACTCGCTTGAGCTCTACTCGCCCAATGCCGCCAGTGCACCCAAGCCTCATCAACTTGAGGGGCAGCGGTGGTGACGTGGGGGTGGGGGTGGGGGCGGGGGGTTCTTGGCAGAAATTCCCCACAAATTTTATGCCAGGAGCGAAATGGAAACCTCCACTCATTTTCCTTTCCCCTTAATCCAATGTTTTCAAGCCCCAGCCCCACCAAGGTCATTATAATCATAGCAAGTGGAAGGTAGCCAGTGACCCGCCATTACAGTAAGCTCCAGAGCCACCCAGTCAGTCATCTATTGGCTGACAAAGCGGAGCAGAATTCTGTCGAGAAATGTTCAACGCAACTCCATTTTACTCTACGGTAAGCAGGGCTGGACAGAGAAGGCTCCTCCCAATCACTCAGGATGGTACTTTTTTTGATGGGGCTCTTCTTGATTCTTTGAGAAGCACAAGGCGGACTGATCTAAGGGACGCACATGCTGGAATATGTATATTTAGGGACAGAGTATGGCAAAACGCAGCTTCACATTTTTGAATGCACAAGGTCACATACAAAATATTTGAACTTCTAAGCATTTTAACCTAACTTTGAAACGCAAGTAATAAGGCAGCAAAATTACACACACAATAACACAGCACAAGGTCATAAAGAATGGCTGTTTTCACTGTGGCACCAAAGGTCATGTTTACTTGTCAGAGTGAAGGCGCCATACTGTACTGTGACCTCCATAGCCAGCTTATGTACCCACAGACACAAACACACGCATGCAAGAGGTTGTGTGTTCACTTTCATACACTTTCACATGTGCGTGCTATGCACACGCACTTAAGAATAGTGTCCACTCACAAGCTGTGCCACAGACAATAGGACAGTGCACACTGGGCAGCACAACCCATATATCTGGGTCTGTGCTAAGATAAAGCACCTCCAGCATTAAAGCCAGTGTATTAGCTTGCCCTTTTTCACCACAGATGAAGAGATTTGAAGCTCGATATTGTGCTCGTTGGCTGGCACACCACCAGGGTGTTGTTGGCTGAATAATGAAAAACACACAGACTGACAGCGAATGGCATGGGGTGACACTTCCATTCTAGAGTGGGAAGATCCAAAACAAAGCGCAAAAAGCTTCTGACAAATTCATACTTTTCTGTGACAGTTTGTTGACTGAGGAGGGAAACAACTCCTAAATCAGAAAAGGCTTTCATTTAAAGCCAGGAACAGGCACAGCAGTGCTCCAGTACAGTGCCTACACGGGAGCGCATGGTTTCAGATACGTGGGTGAAGAGTATTTTTGTTGCAGGCCAATTACGAAGCAGCTTAATTGAAAGGTTGATGTGCTCAAAAGAGAGAAAATACTGGGACTTCTTGTGTTACCAATCCAGACTATACATAATCATATTGTGCCAAATACAGCTTTTATCACTAAACTGTGTACCTTCTGAAACTGAACTTGTCTTAAATCATGAATCTTAAGCAATCCCTTTCATTTCCCTTGTTTGGATCTTACATTTTAATCAGTCCACTTCTCTGATATGTTCACAGTTAATTTAAAAATCACAAATTATAACAAATATTTGCATTTTAAACTAAAACTCTATCCTTAAAAGCCAGTTCCTTTTACGTTGATGCTTTTTTAAAGTCTTTATTGTAACCATTCAATGCTCAGATGGTTTAATAGATATTCAAGTACTACTGGCCTCTTGTCTCCCACCCCCCCCAAAAAACACAATTTATTTGAATATATATTGCAAAGTGAGTCACTCCACCTGACCAAGACTACAGATGTGTTCTTATTTCCTGGGAAAGCCAAATATAAACTCACAAAAGTACAGTGGGCTGTACAGTACAAACCTCTCTTGAAGAGAGAATCGCAAATTGATGAATATACCTAACAAAAAGGGTCCCCTCTCATCTCACGTGTGAAATTAATGTGCCACTGCTTGCATTTCAGGATTACAGTGCACGCTCGAGGGACGTCATGACACACAGACTTTTGTAAATGATGAACAAAACACACGCTGTGCACAGGCACCGTTTAAAGACCCCCTTGATGTGTAGTGATAGTAAGCAGGCTGCTGCGGATTCTTTTCATTTATATATCGTGGCCCTGCTCGGTGCACTTCATCCATGTGACTTACACACTCCTTATGCAGCACATCAGTGAGGACTCACTGTCAGTCAGGTGCGCACACACGCACGCATGCACAGTCCCTGCACCCACTGTCACCTAGTCTCCACCTCTATGCCTCCCAGCCAACCGCTGCAATTTTCCAAGTTCAACCCTAGGTCAAACACCTGAACAGTAGATCAGTTAATATTAACAGTGAAAAAATGTGATCTGTGCTGGTTATGCCGAACAGCTCTCCAGGTCTGATATTTAAGAAATGAAGAAGAAGACAGTGTCACAAGAAAAATATTTCAAGGCATCGTTGATGTAAACATGAATCACTTAATTATTCATTGCATTTACATACTAATATGACTAATTGTACTCTTTTGCTTACGCATGGCTCGGGCAGAAATGATTAAGAGCAGAATAAATGCCACTCTTGGATAAATCCTTTAATAATAGTTGTCATTTGGCCACTAACGTCCCAGCACTCCTCTAGCGGCCAGCGAGTGTCACTGCAGCTTTTCATTATCTGGACCGATAAAGGCGCAATACGAACATCCAAGATACGGAGGGTCAAACGTACAAAAGTAAACCAAGCTGCTTCCAAATTCAGCTACACGGGATTCATAATTGGTTTCTACAGCGGCACAGCGTTACTGTAAGAAATGTAGTAGAAGCACAACTGTCGTTTCCTTTTTCTAACCGCGTTATTGATCGTAGTCTGTCTGCAATGAATGGCTGCAAAGAGAAAGGGGGAAAAACCCTGAACTTCAGGTGACCGACCATGGCTCTGACACAGCCTGCATGCAGACTGGGAGGGGTAGAAAAAAATGCATTGCCTTGGAAAAAAAGAAAGAAAAAAATTCACCTCACTTTTTTAAAGTCGACGACAAACAAGCGAGAACAAATTCGACTCTCCGATGGGGAGCTGCAAAACTATGAGGCGGAAAGTTAGACCTTTATTGCCGAGGAAATGAAGTTTACCGAGCGTTGCTAGATAGCGCTATTGCTAACTAGGAACACTGGAGTACGGGTAGCCAGACTCTGGCTTGTCTGATCCGACTGACCCTTCATTTTATTGCGGCCAGACTCCCAGATCCTCCCCTTTCTACCCGAAAAGCGACCTAGCAGAGGCGAACGCGTTATCGAAAACGCTCGGCCGTTATACCACACACACACGTACGCACACACACACACACACACACAACCGACACATATGCCAACTGACCGCAACCTTTAGCGGAACCGGACCTTTATCGATTATACTCTTATTAAAGCCACGTATCATTTATCCACTCACTGCCTGAGCTAATGTTACCCATCGCCTACAACATGGCTGCCTCGCTTGGACCTAAAAAGGGAGAAATAACCTACGCCGAGTCTTTTGTCTGTTTCACCTCTTTAACCCTAAACTACTGCGCAAAACACACGGAGAGCCGTTAAAATTGCACAAATCGAGTGAACGACTTACGTGAAGGCAGGCGCTTGGGTTGCTCCTGCTTCCTCCTTGGCATTTTCCCCCGTTTTTAATCACATTCTCGTCCTTGTTTAGGGATAAGAAGAAAAAAGGTTTTTCCCATTGAGACTGGAGGCGCCAGTGATGGCAGGGACTTGGTCGTGCACCTGGCTTTGCTCGGTTTAAAGAGTATTGTTGGGGAATGGGAACACAGGCGGAGGAGGTGCCGCTGTTGTTGTTGCCGTGTCTTGACTATGGCTGCTCTCGGTGCAAGTGTGTCTCCGAGCCCCTAACTAACACTAATGCAGGGATCAAAGGGCAGCAACAGCAGAGCAGGCAGACACACGCGCGTACGCACGCACGCACACTCACACACTCTCTCTCTCTCACACACACACACGCGCGCGCGCTCTCTCTCTCTCACGCATACACACACACTCAAACGCGCTCTTGCGCGCACGCACACATCGGAGGAGCTCGCCCCCGAGAGCAGCGTACGGACAAGGTGCCCCCAAAGCTTTCAGAGTGTATTACTGAAAAGAAAATATATTTGAAAAAGCAGAGACATAATTCGGCAGAGTGGGCATATTGATGGAGTCGAGTTGCATCAAGGGAGTCGATGCAATTTCCTTCCCGAAATAAATAAATAATAGTAAATAAATAAAAATACCAAGCGACGATAATGTATGCAGTTGATGCAAACATGAATGCACATCTCAGCTCTGACCGCTGCGAAACACACCAATCAGGGGCACGTTAACATAAATTTAGAGCTCCGCAGATACTTTTACCACAAAATCCCTGACCTAAATCTTTATCTCGATTAAAAATTAGTTATCAGTTTGCAACACAGTAAAAGTTAAACACTGGAAATAAATATTAGAAGGCTCTCGTTGAGTGGAAGACTACGTTTAAAACGTGGCTTTTGCAAATATACACTCCCGAAGCATGCTGATATGTGCAAACGGTTTAATGCATTTGCATCAGCAGTGATATCGTGCAATCTTTATGGGGGGAAAAGGGAGAAGACATTTCAAGCTTTTGGCTTGACATAGAGAAAAGTTTCTTCAAGGTGTTCTTTTTATTTCATCACAATGTGCAAACTGTATAAAAAGTGCATGCAGAATAATAACTCAGATCATGCTATTCTTCCATTTGCTTTTCTTCCGTCCACTTCCATCTCTCTCACACACGCAGGCTTCATACATGTCAAACCGTTCATTTTAAAAACGGCCTGCAGAGTTATTCCTAGAGTTTGTCTATAATAAGAACGGTTTGAAAAAAATAGTACATTTGTGTGGAAAACCTGTATTAAATCAGGTGGGGGAGCAATAACAGGTGTCAGTGTCAGAAAAATGTCCAACAGTTATCCAACCCAATGTAGTCATCTCCTCATCAAAGTTGAGAGAGCAAAACTGGCCAGAGCTGAATCCTCCTCCCTCTCAGCTGGGTGTTGGGGCTTTTTCACAGCGCAGGCTGTCCCCCACTCCCTGCTGTTGGACTCCTCCAGGCTGCGTTCTGTTGGCCTGCCGCGTTCTTTCACACCTCGGCCGTGTGTGAGCAGAGCTGTGTCTTCATCCCTCCATCCTTCCATCCTTCCAGTCCTCCTCCTGCCATGCCTTCCACCCACCCCCAGCGGAGGCGCAGGAGGCTCGTTACCGTGGCAATTAGTGAAAAGCCCAAATTAGCCCTCTTGGCTGTCCACAGGTGACAAAGACACTTTGCATTTCTGCTAATTAGGAAACAGAACAACATGATTAAATGGGGCCTATCAGGAGGAGAGTGGACAAACATGTTCCACAAATAGCAAAGAGTGATTTTATATTGCATCTCCTGCATGAAATGATTAAGACACCCCATTAGGTTTTTTTGTTTGTTTGTTTGTTTTTCAGTTGTGGAGAGGATAATGTTGGTTTGTGATGCTGAATATTACAATGATTTTAATTCAAATTTTAATAGAGTTGTCTGAGTGTGTTTGTGCGCGTGTAAACAGCTGTTTCTCACGTGCACATGCAGATGGACAAAGACAGGTTCTCGAGCAGAGAGCGCACGAACTGAGAAAAAGGTTGAAATCGTCCGGATTTCTTTCTGCTTGAAGCCTGTTTCTGTTTGTTTTTTTCCTACAGCACAAAATATTCAAATAGTAGGACCTCTAGATGATTTCTTGCACTACATTAGAAATAAACTCTTAGTTTAAACTCTCACATTCATTTCCACAGATATACTTGTAGAGCATTCACTGTCGACGGAGTCATAAAGTGAACAGTTTGTCTCACGCGTGTTATCAAAGACGACTTTACTGTACTGAAACCTGTTTGTTTTCCATCAGTTTCCATGCATATACTCTGCACAGCGAGCTACTTTTCACCATTTCATCCCATCAGTGATGCTTGCAGTTTTTTTTTAGTTGAGATTGCAGATAAATGTGCGTTCCTTCTTGTTGGAGACCTCTTTTACACATTTTCACCTAACAGTGTTACTGCAGTTCTCCTTGAAGCTGTCACATGTTGCGTGCCTGATGGCTTAATCAGTGCAAAATCTTGCTCTGCTTGTCCACCCTTAGCTTATTACACCACATTAGTGATCGTTAATGATAGCAAACTGTATATCAGACTCAGTTTACTAGGCTGACTTATTCCAGGCACAAATCACTGTAGAAAACGTGACTCTTCTATCATTTCTACTAGACACTTACATTAACAGCAAATCAGCCATATAGGATAGTAGTGTTTTTCTTGGTGGTGTTTTTTTTTCTTCCCCCCATTGAGTTTGGTCACCATGGGGAGGTCACAGCCTGTTCTCTGACCCTGACAATGCCAGGCAGCTGAGGTAATGCGAGCAACAGGGCAGCCTGCTGATAGTAGCCATAGTAACAATGACATGACCTCACTCACGGTTGAACCTAAAGGTCGTTCCTCATTGCTCAAGGGACAAATGCGCCAACTATTTTGCTGGTGACATGCTCTTAAAACTTTTCAGATGACCCTGCTGGAACACATGTGCAATGTGCGTATTGGTGCATAAGCTTTACAGTGAAAATAGGCCCACACTAATTACCTCGTAAGTGCTGTGCATTTGTGTCTGCTTTGTTAACTAATGCACAGTACATCTGAGGTCAATTACAATTTCTTTGTTTCACTTCCCAATAGCTGGTTTAGGTTCCAGGCTTTTGATAAAGGTTTATATTGTCATGTGGCATTATTACTACTTATTAAAATGGCACAAGAGTTAGTCGGGTCTAAATGAGTTTCAGGTGCTTCAGTGGAGCATGGAGCAGATTGGAAAGAAATGAGCTTGCTTGCTTATGTACCTTGGGGGTAAACCAAGCATCCATCCAGTTTCTTCTTCTCTCCTCTGTCTCTTTCCCTCCCTCTCCTCAATCCTCTCAGGCCCTGTCCTGCGCGGGCTGGGCTGGTTGGGCCAATGCTAGGCTCGGCCAGTCAGATGTTGCCCTGGGGTAAACAGCAACATCTGTCCCCTGCCCAGCCATGACTGTCGCTGAGTGATAAATCCTTGGGTGGCTCGTGCCAGTGCTGTCCGGCATGCCACCTGTCCCCCCTCCTACACTGTATCCACAACCCAGCCCCCACACACACACATACACACACACACACACACACGCACACACGCACTTCACCCTATTTGCACTTATCTGCCTTCATCCTGACAGTGTGACAGAAGCAGGTGGTTCACTCCCTTTTTGCCCTCTGGCCTTCTATGCTCTCGTCCTCGGTTGGCACATTTATGCAGGGTGCGAGCAGGGTTGTCGCCTCTAGCAAATACCAACAGAGAGCTCCCTGCACCGGGTTTTTCAGCAGTGGTCTCCGGGAGCCTATAGGAGTTATTTCTCTGAATCAGGAATAAAGTCTGAGGATCAGATAAACAAACTTTCACAAAGGTCAATAAAATGTTCAATGAAAAAAAAACAAAAGGAGCATCACAAGGTGCTGGATATTTTAGAGTATGTGACTCAAATTACAATAATTTAAACTTTTTTAGCCAACCCAGCTGACCTTGCAAACTCAACCGCCAGACAAAAGAACGCACACATACAACTTTTACTTATACTTTCTCTCTCTGTGTCATGTCTCTTGCTACTGCTTCCTCTCTTTCCCCTCAGCTACTGTTAGTGTGACAGAGGCAGGTGGCCAACTTCCTCCCCTTTGACCTTCAACAGTTTCCCCACAGTAAGGAGACAGTGCAAACACAAGCATGCTCATTTACACACACCACACACACACACACACACACACATACATGCAGAGGAGGAGCCTAGGTTGCCCTGGGTGAACTGGGGCAGAGGTCTTGCAAAAAGCTCTGGAGGGAAGCGAAAGGTCCTTCGACTCAGGGACAAGAGTTATTTTAGAGCCAAACCTGACAGGGCTGAATGATCATCACTGCAGTGCCAAAACCTCAGTGAATATGCACATCAGAGAGACAAAAAGATGCGTAAACATCAGCCCCATCTAACAAAAAATATAATGAAAAATGAAGGAAATCATAGAGCTTTTTCGTGACACCCCTTGCAAACACAGCTCTAAAAAAATATATAAACACACAGTGCTCTTTTATCATTTCAAGCAGTTTGCATACCGAATAACGGTACGTTTTTCAGAGAAACTCACAAAGCACTAGGACAGTAAAACTCTCTGCCACCTGCCTCTAAATCACTTTTACTCCTGAGGCTGGGTGAGCAAAAATAATTACAAAGAGTATTATGAACTGCTTTTCATTTGTCCACCTCTCCCGCTTGGCTGCCTAGCTATCTTTTTGCTTTACAATATGTCTGAACTGATCTTTTAAAAAGCCAGAATTATTTTTGCAATTATTTAAAAATAATATCAAATGATCCTTTTCAATGCACAAATATTTCTATGAGCTTTACTTCGGACTCATGCACGTTTGTGTGTACTATGTGCATGTTTGTTTTATGCCTCTATGTATGTGGAAGAGGACCCCTGCTGATTAATGTCACTTCATATTGTAATGGAGTGTGCTGAACATGTTCGGATATTTGTAATGCGTTACCAGTCTCAGCTTGATTTTATTGCCATGGTCTAATAGGATATTGCCACTATCACAATTTGGATTAACTTCCATATCACTGCTGTTAAACCAAGTGAGGTTTCTAAGTGTGTATACACGCAAATAATAGAGAAGGGGTATGTGTGTGTGTGTGTGTGTCAGGGTGGGCTGCTGTGGTCGATTAGTGTCGCATTCAGCACCTCCTTCATGATATATCTATCCTGTCTTGTACTTTTCATTTACTGTTACTGATGCTGCGAGAGAGGGGAAATATTTTTCACCCTTTTCAAAAATTATGTGCCATCTAAATTAGCTATGAGGGGACACTGTACCAGCAGTTGCTTTTTTTTTTTTTTTTTTTGACCAGTCTTATATGACTGCCTTGCCTCAGTTGGACAATCATAAATGCACAGACACACGCAGGTGTAATGAACCCCAGTAAGGAGGTCTGGCATGCTTTTGTACAAGCAGGGAACCATATGCAGAGGAGGCTGCCCTTGCTCTGTGAGTCCTTTGTCTTCCTGCATCCCCAGGCTCCACCTCTCTCTCAGCCAGCCCTCCAATGGGAGAGCCTTCAGGTGTTGACCTTATCGGGTGCAGGTCAAAGCGAGGTCAGGGATCTGTTGCTAGGCTACCATCAGATAAGTGGCCAGGGTAGGCAACAGTGGGCAGCTCTGTCATTCAGGGCTTGTCATGTAATCGTGTTCATTTGCAGACAATTGTCTGGACGTCAGAAAGGCTATCTGGCCCATAATGTTGTAATGAAACACATTAAAATATTAAAACCAGCCATGCTGAGCACTGGCAGCTCCACTTGGCACATGCCTTTTTTTTTACAGTCATGCCAACTGTCATGCAGTAACATGAACCCCAGAAATACGCTTGTGTGGTGGGCTGTGTTGAAATTTTAGAAATGTAGAGGATCGAGTGGTATTTACTGTTTTTTTTATTTCAAAGTATCTGCCTTACAGAACAAAAACCTTAATATGCCCAACTTAATCTAACACATATACACATCCATTATGTAGACATACTGCTATGCATCTAGAGGATAATATCTACATAAATTAAAGAGCAGTATCATTTTTATGCATTATTTAGATCCAATTTAGAACTTTAGTGATTAAAACTTTATCTTGGTTAATAACAAACCTCATATTCATACCAATGTGTATATGTATGTATGTATGTATTTTCCTGTAAATATTGTACATAAATAAATGCATAAATTCATTCATGACTAATGATTCATTTAGGGGTACAGGTGGGAAGGCATCTTCCTGTTTGCTAACCTACAACCTTTTAATAGTGTACAAAAAGAGATACTGCAGTCTGTCTGAACAGGGAGAGGGAGAGGAGAAAGAGGGAATGAAAGAAAGAAAGAGAGAAAAAGAGTGAGATAGTTGTTGCATCTTCACACAAACATGGTCTGTTCTCCCACTCTGCCATTCTGCCACCTGGACTGAGCTATGTGGGAGACTGCGCCACACAGTGATGAACGACACCAAACAGAACAATTTCTGTTCACACTGCGGGTCATATGGCGTAAGACGGGTTGACACAGCGTCTGTGTCACATAACAGGTTCCTCTTTTGCGACACCTGCATTTTGTCATTGTCACACACTCGGCCGTTCAGGTTAACTGTCGAGTCTAAGAGGAAGTGGCCTTCCAGAGGCCGAGTGAGGACCTCAGACAGTTACACATAAAGACACATAGATAAGGCACGTGGCAATTTATCCATGCCAGTCCTTGTACTGTAGCTCCAACATGGGATCTCGTCTGTTAGATTGGCGCATTGTGAAAAGAGGTTCTCAGTGTCTGGGTGCTTGCCAGCTGACATTCCACGAAGACAAATTGAGAGAGAGGCTCCGGCAGATTTATCGGGCCATTGGCTCGCCTCAGGAATTCTCTTGTAACATGGCACTCCTGCGAAAGGGATAAAGAAATTAGTGTAAAACAGCCCCCCCGCCACCGCCACCCTCTCCCACAGCACCCATTTAGATATCTAGTACTAGCTTGTAAACCTCTAACACACACACAGGCATGATTTCTTTTTTTATATAAAAGTGGATGGATGCAAGATGGATGGGTCCTCTTATTTCTATGAATATTCAAGAGGGTGGGCAAAAGAACATTGCTGTATTCTGGCTGTTGAGTCACAGGTCCTCAGTGGCAGGAAGCACTGCTGGTCAAATGACAGAGAGAGAGAGAGAGTCAGAGAGAGGGATGGAGGAGAGATAGAGATATGCGTGTGTGTGGGATTTGAAAGGAACTGCTTCTGGCTGTCTTGGATATTTATTCCTTTCTAAAGCAATGGGGTGTTTGGAGATCCAGGCCAGCTATGTTCTTAATGCTACAGCGAGGACTGGGAGCATTCTTCTGCACTCGCCTGACTGTGATCTGTGAATGTGAGAACATGTCCTCAGACCAAACCTTTTGTTGATATAGGTAAATTTGACTGACTTTTTTTGGGACCGCTTTGCAATACTGCTGTTAATAAACTGCAGAATAATAGGAAATCCTTAAACTTCATTAGCAATGTGGACAGTTAATGTTGTGAACAGGTACTGTTTATCCCAGACCGTGATCTTATCCTAAACCCAGCCTAAACTAACCATTTAAATCAAGTATGACAAAGATCAGCTTTTAGCTTTGTAACAGCCATCAAAATGATGACTATTACAAAGATGTGTTACACACTATTTATTAACCATCTGCCAGATTTTGCCCAAAAAATTGACGCTTTACAATAAGCATCAAGCTATTGCCCATAGATGGTTTAAAACTAATTATCCGAATTAGTTAACATTATTAATTATCTTTCCGTGTTTGTTAACAGCAAAATAACAGCTTGCTACATTTAATTTATTATTAATTATCTACGTGATGTTGACTGTTTGCAAACTACTGGGAAAAATGAACATAGAAAGTGTGGCCTTCTTTCTTTTTTTTTTTAAATATTCATGCAACCCTGCACCATATTCATCATCAAATAATAAGGATTAATCATTAATTACTTGCATAAGCATCACTGTTGGAAAACTGCTTCCCGCTTTTGCATACAATAGAGCTCTAATGCCATCGCCCATATCATTTGTCAGCATCTAGAGGTTATCTGCCAAGTTGATGAACAGAGAGATTGGCTATGAAACACAAGGTGTGACAGTATGGCAATATGTTATAGTATGCAGGCAGAGCTCATCAGGAAAGAGAGGACGAGCGGCTTTGTTCCAAATGTCACAATGCATATTTATGGGTGCACTGGAGTGGCTCCTTGTATAAGCACCATTCACCATCTATCAAGCAAAACCACTACAGTGTCCCTTTGGCAACTTGGTAGGATAGGGCTGTGTGCAAAGTGATCAAACTGGGCAATCTTGCTGTAAAAATTGTCATTTAGGAAATAAAATATGCTGAGCTTAACAAAGTGTAATTATTGGCTGGTGTAGACAGTTATTTTCATGACAGGATGCTGTTTGGCAAACTTGTTATACAGTAAAAATTAAAAAGAAAATCAAACAGCAACAACAAGAAAACCTATTAAATTTATTTTTCCTTACCTGATGTGGAACAGCTTTAAAATTCATTGTCTCTCCTTCTTCTAGATTGAGATATAAAAGGGAAAAGGCAACATGGGAGAATGTCAGACAGAATGACAGACAGACAGCCAGATACAAGCTCACAGCATAAGCTCCACTGAGCTCTCTTTCCACTAAGGAGGATCTCAGGAGAGTTGTGTGTTGGCTGGCTGCGCCTGGGCCATACAGCACAGGATGGGCAGTCTGACTGTCTGGCTACAGTGACACTCCTTGGGGAAAGAACATGGCTCCGGGGCTGTAGCTGATTTGAGATGGTCTCAGGACTAAACCCTCGGGGACATCAACCAGGCAGAATTGGTTCTCTGAAGCTCTCTTTTCAGATTTTTTGCAAGCAGTAGAGCTTGGTGGCTGTGGAAAGACGGAACAAGAACAGGGCTTTCATCTCGACTGTGAGCAGCTCAGTGGGTTTCCTCTAAATTACAGGGAGTGATTACATCCCACCTAGCCAGCCTTGTGCCACCCCCCTCTCTAAGCATGGGGCCCCCAGGCCAGCCAACCTCTGTCAACTGTCAGCGCTCACAGCTGAGTCATTAAGTGGAAGTTGAGCGCTGTGTCACGGGCATGGAAATAATAAGGAGCAAAACTCAAAGCACAGGGACACTCCTTTCACTTCTGTGGGCATTTCACCAGTGGATATAAATTTAAATTCTTTAGCACTTACAGGCTGCAGTGAAGGGATTCAGAGCTGTGTTTGTGGATGCACAGCAAATGTGATCAGCTGCTTTGGTAAGCAGTCTTGCTGTAGTACAGTTAAAAGAACAGGGGGCAGGCAAGATGTTTGAACAAGTCAACCATTTAAAAGACCCCTTGGTGCTACAAAAGTAATAGATACAAGCATCAAGACATGCAACCGAGTTGTCCTGGCCTCCTTTTAAAGGAAGAAAGGTTTCCCATCACTTCCAAGCTATTACCTCCATACAGTTTGGGATTACACAGAAGCAAGAGCAGGGATACTTGGTCTACCAATCTGTTTTTTTATTTGAAAACTCCCCCAAGCTTTTCCATTATCTTCCCCATATCAAGCTTGACCTGAAGAGAAAACCTGGCTTCAGAAGGGTCAATGCAGTCTAGACATTCTCCACATCCTGCACTGCCAACCCCCACCTTTACCCCATCCTGCATATTGCTTTAGGATACAAGAGGGATCTGCCCCCTCCTCCTTATTCCCACTCACCCCAAGCCCCTGCCTGCTTTGGTCCAGTCCCCCATTTCCCACCTACAATAGCATCTCCCGTCACCATAATCTTTCTATTTCACAAGCCCATCCCTCGGGGTTAAGAGGTCTGGAGATGGAGATGGGATTTGTCTGTCAATTGACAGCACTGCTGTTATGCTTTCTGGCTGACCAGGCTTACACTGCATGGTCAGGGAGTTTTTGAAGAAAAATTACTCGCTGTTTGTCCAAACATTAATGTAAGATGCTTTTTTTTTTCAGTTATTCTGCTTATTATTGTTTAAATGTGGCCTCATTGAGCCTCTGTGTAGGAACGAGGCTCAAAAATTGAGTTAGAAATAGCTACCTAGTTTGTGTTTCCTGCTTTTTATACTGCTACTACTACTACTACTAATACTACTACAACTTAAAATGCTTGCTATTTTGGGAAACAAAACAATGGTCCGCTAGAAAAAATACATGGAGCTATGATCCACAAGCATTAAATATGCATTATCTGCTTGTTTTCCTCTTGTAAGCTGCATAAACAAGCTGTAATCACGCCACTGACATACTATTACCTTTTTGAATAAGTTCATATTGGGTAACTTATTAGCAGAATAGGGACGCACTGATTGTGAAAATCTGGGCCAGTACAGGTGTTTAAAATAATCTGAGCAATAACCAGTATCGATAGCAGTACTTCATTCAGTCCTTTTTTTTGTTGTTGGTAATTTTTTTCCCTTTCTACGTGGGAAACAAAGAAGTCTCTTGTTTATAAATAACTGATATGTTTTACATTTTCTTATCACTTCATTTCAATTCACTTCAGTTTTTTGAACATTTGGCCGAAGTAACGATAACTATCAGCCACTAAAACTGGCTAGTGCCCGCTTATTTGCCAATGATCAAAAAGGGCCGGTAACCATTACGCAATACTGATCACGGCAGCTGCAGGATTGAAATAAAACAATACAGATGTGGAAAATGTAACCAAAAAAAATCAGCTGAAAGACAGAAAGAATGCTCTACAATGCTAAATGGAAACTGCACACTAATTATATGCGGGTTTGTCACCACATATGAGGTGAGGACAGCAGCTTTAAATTCATGTTTAATGCAGCAAAAAAAAAAAAAAAAAATGTTAAAAAAAGACTTGGCATTTTAGACATGTACTCCTGCACACTTTAATTTGAAGTAATGTACAGGCAGCAGAATGTCTGCCCATCACTGCCATGTTAACCACAAATTCAGACCACAGTGTCAATGTTTACAATTAACCCCTATTTCAGCTGACTTATTAACCATCATTGGTGGATTTTCTGCTGGTTACAGGGCAGAAACTCTTATATCAGCCTGTGGATGAACTGATTTGCCCGTGAAAGCTCACTTCAAGCATCATTTGTTACTATATTTCTGCCAAGAAACAAATCCGCATTTGAAAACACCTCCATTAAATGCCGACAAGGACATGGGCTTGGTCATAAGTTTAAGTTTTGTTTTATCCACAAACTTCACGATTTGTGGGGGGTGGGGGTGGGGGGTGGAGGAATTACACCATTATTATTAGATTGTTGGTTTTTACTGTATTCAGCAATAAAATCATGAGCATTTACATTCGGTGCATTCATGAATGGAAGTGAATAATCAGTGCGCCACATTTCAAAAAGAAAAATGCCATTCTCTAATACAACTATAGGATAACAAAGGACAACTAAATGTGAGTGCACAGAGGGCATTTTTGAAGGCCATGGAGACAAACTGTTTTTTTTTTCTCTTTCCAAAAATTTTCTACAAAGCAAGCAACGACAAAGGAAACAAGGGACGAAGGAAAAAAATATCTTCATTGAATATTCATTAACCGGTGCCTAGGTGTATACATGGTTCTTAACCACTCTTGTTTATGACTTAAGGACTTGTAGTACTGACCTTAGTTTAACACAGCAGCAGATACCAAATTAACCTCTAGCCTCCACAGGGCTAGCCATGCCCTGCTAACAAGCAACCTGTCTAGACACACAAGAAGTACTTTATGATTCCACCTCTCACAATCCCCCTCTCTCTCTCTGTCTCTCTCCCTCTCTCTCCTTTTCTCTCAACCTCTCTGTCTCTGCTAACACGTACTGGCACATCCCCATGCCCTCTATCCTCTTCTATCTTTCACCTCACCATTTCATCCCTATTTCCCCCCCTACACCATTTTTCATGTACCTCCCAAGCTGTGCAGTGTTTGGGTCATGCACCCAACAACCAGAGTTTTTATCAGATGGCAGACTTTCTCTTATCCTTCACAACACAGCTTACCAAGAGCATAATAATAATAAAAAAAAATAATGAAAAGATTTGCAAGTTCGAGGATTCTTCTTTTTAATTATCCATTAAAATAAACAATTGCAGTGAAGCTATAATGCATTTTATTTATTTTTGCAGCTCATGTCACTTGTTGCAAAACACGCGAAATTCCACACTGATTTAAGGATGTGTGACAGAACCTCGAGAAACTTATTATGTGCAAGTACCAAAAACAATGTGAGTTTCTATGACTTTTTTTTGGCAAAGATTTATGTTAAAGAGATTAAAATGAGCAAAAAAGATTACCAATAAGAAACATCAGCCCGCTGCAAATTTAAACTTTCATTTATTAGCTGTGGAAATTAAAGTTTGTCAATATGACGAATGTAGATTTTGATATTTTTGTGTTGATATCAGTATTTTATACTGATACTGAGTTTATCCTGATGTCATCAAACATAATTTAATTACAGAAAAAATGTTTTTTAAGCAATCCAACTGTCACTAGCATGCATGCCAGTGATACAAAAGCCATGCCTTTTATTTTTATTGTAAAGCACTTTGATTTCAAATCTGAGTTTTCAGAATTTGCAAACATAATGCAGGAAAACATTGTCAAAATCAAATCTGTGAGATTCAGCACAAATTTCATTAATATTAGGACAGAAGCATATTTACCACTGTGTTACATCACCTTTGCTTTTTACAACACAGCCTTTGTAAAATTGAGAAGCAAATTGCTTTAATTTAGAACACAAAATTCTTCTTTGTTCTTGCTTGATATTTGATTTCAGCTGTTCGGGATCTCCTAAGCTGTGTTTCTTTGTTTCGCTGTGATCCACACCCACAGAACTGGACTGCAGGAAGGACTGTTTAGCACTGACACGCCTTTACTTTACTCGTTATGCTGAATATGCAGAATATGTTGTGGCATCGTCTCACCGGAATAAGCAAATCATTTGGATAGCAGCATATGTTCCCCAAAACATGTATTTATCTTTCTGCACTCTTTACAGGCCTGCAAGTTAAACATGCCACGTGCACTAATGCACCCCATACCATTACAGATCTTGGCTTTTGAACTAACAACGTCTTTTCTTTGCATGGCAGTGTTTTAACTTGTATTTGTGGAGGCAATGATGAATAATGTTTTTCTGAAGTGGACCTTGAGCCCATGCAGTGATTTCCAATACAACATTGTGTCTATTTTTAATGTAGTGCCGCCCGAGGGCCCAAAGATCATGGTCCTTTAGCATGGGTTGTGGCCTAATCTTTGCATATGGAGATTTCTCTCGATTCTTCGACTGGTTAATTTTTAGTATGTACTTGATGATAAAGACCAAAAATTCTTTGCATACTCAACTTCTCTGGGATGCTCCTTTTATACCCATATACCCGCTGGTGTTATGTTTTCAGTTTAGCATCTGATGTGTTGCCTTTTTTGTTATTTTTAATTATAGGCTTTAAATGAGTTGCAAATTATTGCATTCTGTTCTCATTTGCATTTTATAGCATCCAAACATTTGTGGAACCAGACGAAGGGTCTATCAAGGTAGCAAAGATCAGACAACATATAATAATATTTTGGAATAAAAGTCGTATTTCTTTTAAAATTATGCTAATCAACTGTTAGGTAGAAACGTGGCCTTCAGCATAAAACTACAGATGATACTAAACACAGGGCTTCAGTTTCCTGAAAGTCTTAGAAACATAAAGTAAAGTAATTTTCTTTTTTTAGCCATTCAGAGGTGGACTTGCTGTTGTGTTTTGGATCACTGTCCTGTTGCATAACCCAAGTTTACTTGAGTTTCAGGACACAAACTTATTTCTGGACATTCTCCTTCTGGATTTTCAGGTAGAGAGCAGAATTTTTGGTCCCATCAATTACAGCCAGTCATTCAGGTCCTGAAGCAGCAAAGCAGCCCCAAACCATCACACTACCACCACCATGTTTGACTGTTGGTCTGATGTTCTTTTTATTAAATGAGACTCAAATCTTCCAAAAAATTTAACTTTCGTCTCGTCAGTCCACAGAATATTTTCCCAAAAGTCTCAGGGATCATCAAGATGTTTTTCTGGCAAATGTGAGACGAGCCTTTGTGTTCTTTTTGGTCAGCAGTGGTTTTCTCCTTTGAACTCTCCCATGGATGCCATTTTTGTCCATCCTCTTTCTTATTGTTGAATCATGAACTCTGACCTTAACTGAAGCAAGTGAGGCCTGCATTTCTTTAGATGTTGTTCTGGGTTCTTTTGTGACTTTCTGGATGAGTCATTGATGCACTCTTGGAGTAATTTTCGTAGGCCGGCCACTCCTGGGAAGGTTCACCACTGTTCCAAGTTTTCTCCATTTGTGGATAATGGCTCGCACTGTAGTTCATTGGAGTCCCAAAGCTTTAGAAATGGCTTTGTAAACCTTTTCAGACTGATAGATGTCAGTTACTTTGTTTCTTAGCTGTTCTTTAGTAGGTTTTTGTTTTGTTTTTTTATATTGTGGCATGATGTGTTGCTTTTTGAAATCTTTTGACTTACTTCACTTTGTCAGACAGGTTCTATTTAGGTGATTTCTTGATTCAGCAGGTCTGACAGTCAACGGGCCTGGGTCAGACTGGTGAAATTGAGCTGAGCTTTCCAAAAATATTATGATTATGATTTAACAAGGGGCAATTTCTTTTTCACATAGACTTTTTTCCCTTAATAAATGAAATCATAATTTAAAAACTGCATTTTGTATTTACTCAGGTTCTGGATCAGAAAAGTGACAAATATGTAAGAAAATAAGGAAAAATAAATCAAGAAGGGGGCTAATACATTTCTCGGAGAACTGAACATTGCTTTGTAGCCGTTTGATATCTGATTAGTACCATGTGGCAAATCAATTAGTTAAGATTTTTGTCCTCAGTCGCTTTCCGTAGAGAGCACGCCTGTGATTGGTCAATGTGACGTGCTAAATAGAGTCGTCTGGAAAATCGTCCGTCTGGTGAGTGAAACGCTAACAAACATATTGCTTTTGCAGATAAAAATTCAAGAGCTTCTCCTTGTGCTGTTGGCACGCAGAAAATGTATGCAGGGTTCTTACAAAGACGGTGAATTGCTTGCCGCGCAAACAGTCACGGACTAATAGCCCGTTAGCGGGTTAGCTACACTAGCTAATTAGCAGCTAGCGCTGGTTGTCTGTTTGCATTTAGAAATCCTTTCACTGTTAGCTGGTGCTGTGCTAACTTAGCTTCATGAAATAAACCGCGATAATACGTCTGCTGTTCATCTTCCACCCTTTCAGATCACGATCAAAATGAGCCTGAGGAAGCAGACTCCGAGTGACTTTCTGAAGCAGATCATTGGCAGACCTGTTGTGGTCAAACTGAACTCTGGGGTGGATTACAGAGGTAGGTCACGGCCTAGCCGCTTGTTTCCTTTAATGCAGATCGCTAAATGCTGGCTTTTAACGAAAACACTGTGTCTTTGTCTACCTTCAGGTGTCCTGGCCTGTTTAGATGGCTACATGAACATTGCTATAGAGCAGACAGAGGAGTATGTTAACGGGCAGCTTAAGAACAAATATGGAGATGCCTTTCTAAGAGGAAACAATGGTAAGACTGCCTGTTTTATATACACTTTGCTATTAAAGCTTGAGGCAGTAGAAGTCTTCTGTAAGACTTTTCAAATATGTAATGGTCTTCATGGCATTTATGTGCTAAACCTAATGTAGCTTAAGTAACTATTCGAACAAAGACACAAGTTGTAATCAGAGTTGTGTAGATGTTTTTCGTTTCTTAAGTACAAAAAGAAACGTGGGTGTTTTTAAATATTTGAGGCCATCAAAATTTTTTTTTTTCTAATGTCAGAAACCTGGTTGTCTCTGACTGTTGATAGGTGCAGATAATATAACAATAAGGGGTGAGGAGCTCAGGTTAAAGTGCGATCTGAAAAGATTGTAGAATAGGTGGCTGAGCCAGTAAAGGGCCTTGGTGAGTAGGATTTTGTTCTTTCCAAGAAGGGAAGCTGTGTGCTGTCAGATAACGACTCGTGTTCAGTGCTTGCTAATTAATTCACTTTAAGTCAGGGCATATATTGTGAACAGCAACAACTAGGTTCATTATGGTGTCGTAACCTTTTAGATATATTCTGTGTAACAACTCCATTTTTTTTCTTTTTTCTTTTTTTCTAAAAATTCAACATCATTTTTACTCAAGAAAATAAGGATATTTGATTTAAGTGCCCCATAAGCTGTGGCAGTCAGCCATGAACAATACTAGAGCCCTGAAACTGAACTCAGCCATTTATTTCATAATTTACACCAGTGTTTTTCCCCCTACTGCCGTAAAGCTCTCACCTTCGTTAAAGTACTGTGAGGGTTATATAAATGGTGATAATTGGTAAGAAGATTAAAAAATTCCCGCTAAAATTAAATAGGTCTTGAAATTAAACAAATTAAACTAGACTTTTCTAAGTACCTCATTATATGATAATAATCAGATATGCTCTTAATGACAGTAACTGTTAGCTGATGCCATAGCTGATTTAATAAGATATTTTTAACTCGCTAATTGTTAAAACAACACATTGTTAACACAGCACTTGGGGAATGCTCTTTTTCAGTCATTGTGAGTTGGGTATTACATTTTCTTGTGTTAGTTGCTGTATTGTTATGAGTCTTTATATGACTCTTCTCTGTGTTGATCAGCATAGACAGACTGAAGAGAACGCAAACTGCTGTGCACAGTAATGGTTTTGTACAGAGGCATTCAGTTAACTCTATCCTGAGATAGAGTTCACATTTAATCACTGGAGTGCCCTTTTTAATATGAGGACTCATGAGTATCAACTCAGTGTGAGGCTCTTGTTAGTAGAGCTAGTTTAATACATTCTGTATTCACCGCAGCAGTCAGAACATTTGGTTTTTTGAACTGTATTGTCGGCATCTACATCACTCCGTCTGCGTTTTCCAGACACCAGGCATGTTTGTATCTATTGTGTGATTCTATCTTGAATGTGAGTCATGCAGGCTGGTGTTTCAGGCTGCAGATAGTGCTATTTTAGTCAAAATAGAACAGGCTGATGAATGTAGGTTTAAATAAAATAACTAATACCTGCTGTATTTTCAATAAAACTTGCAGCCATAGACATACACAAAGTGTAACCAGCACAAAACGAAGAATACAAATTAACTCTAATATGTGACACCGAAGTGGCAGATGTATGCTTCAGTGGCTCAGTATTTGGCACAGAATTTACTCAGTCATCAGTAGCGGCACGTTTTCTTGTTGCTGGAATATTTTCTTTATTTCACTTTCAGACTCTGGAATAAATTCTGTATTTGGGGCAGCACATTATGACTGTTCTGTGGGGTACAGTAGCTATTCATATAATTTTTTTTTTTTTTAAACATTAAGTTCCTCCAGTGTTAAATTGCCAACATTTTTGATCTTTTGCAGTAGAGCCCATCGAGCCGATAATAATCGGCCAATATTAGCTATGTGCGGATCTATCGGTATCAGCATTTAAAAAGTATAAAGAAGAGACGAAAGAAGTACTCTTCCCAAAAAGAGAGTTAATTTAACTCTGAGTCAGTTGCCATGGTAACATACTCTGCTTGCTGGCAGGTTTTCTTCAACAAACTGAGTTCCTCTTTGACTCCTCCACTTCTGCTGCACCTGAACCACCTGTCTGACACATTTCCTCATTCATAAAGTTGATGTCAGGGCGATCAGAGGAGCAAATTAATTTTACATTTTTACAAGCACTAAAATCCCAGTTAGATGTTATAACATGATCACTTTTACAGTCACTTGTGAAGAGGCTGTAAGGATGGAGACAGTGACTGTCTCACAGAAAATATAATAATCAGGTCAGAATAAAACTTTGTGACTCTGTGAACAGTAATGCAGCTGTCAGACTGTCAGTTCCTCTGAAATATACATTATTGTAGCAATTACTGTTTCAATCAAAATTATCTGTATTAAGCTTCAGACGCAGAAAACACTAATCAATGATCAATCATCTGTCGTGTTGTAAAAGGTCACACTGATGGAAAAATGTCTGGATCTTGGAAAAATGATTTTTTAAGACTTGAAAACTGAGCTAAATGTATTTAAAGTGACTTAAATGCTGTCAACATTTTGAAAGTTCTGGTGTCTGAAATTCAGATTATGAATCTCAAGGTATTTTCCACTGAAAATCACCTAAATCAGTCAGTGGGCCAATCTAGAACCGGATCCACCCAAAGGGATCATAGACTCCATAGCAGATCAGCAAACCAAGTCCAAGTCTACTTGCACAGCAGAAGGGATCCAAAACAGATAAGCATCATGAATTCAGACCAGATAAGGTCCAGATCCAGTTCAGGCTCCAGTCATTTCCCGGCTCCTTCTGTCTGGATCCATTCATAACGGCTTAATTCGTCTCGACACAATCTGTGTTTATTATTTAAAATGGCTCATCCTCCCCAAACTGAACTTAAATATTTAAAATCTATAAAGCTGAGACATTTCTTATAACATGTTTGCCTTTATTGATAAAACTTCATTAAAAACTTGGAAAGCTGCCCTGCATTTTTTCAGTTATATGTGAAACTATTGAACCCTATTAACAGTAACTCAGTAAAACATCTCTGATTGTCAGAGAGGCGTCATCTATCAGTGAAGCTGAGATTACATCTGATTAGAAATGGTTAAACTGGGGAACACTGATGCAGGTTTTCTGTAAATCTCCTGAAGCAGTTTTATCCAGTGATGGCAGAAATAATGAAATCCTCCATTTAAAATGTGAGGTTGCTACAACAGATTGCATTTTTACTAAATGATTATTCAAAAAAATGCACAGTTTTTATTTCATAAAACGCTGACCTGAGGACAGATCTGTCCCCGGGGCGGTTATTGTCTGGGTAGCTAATGTCACAGATCCATCAGTAAACTGTCTAATTTCTCCAGATTTTTTCCTCACTTTCTCTCTCCTGCATTTTGTCCTGTCAGGCTGTAGGTGAATAATTAGATTTAAAAAAATCAAATGTAAATTTAGGATTCCAGCTCCATCTAATGAAAGTTCAAGATGCATAAATAATGGCAGCAGACGGTATCAAATAAACTTTTTTTTTTATAATTAAACTTTTCCATCTATGATGACAGAGTGGACCAGGCTGTTTAAAATTACTCTTCATCCCTCCTGTGTGTTTTTTTTTTTTTTTAAAAGTATCATATGTTCATATTCTTCAGTCCTCTGGATTAAAATGGAGGCTCTGCACTTTATTTACCTGTTGCTATGGTGAATCCTGGTATCTGAGTTCCATTGCTGATGGCATTCTTCCCTTACTCATGCACACACTTACCTCAGGGTGAAAATACTGAGTTGATTGAACTTACCCTGATCAGCTGTTCTGGAAAGGGGAACTCAGAGTTACCGATCTCAGAGTTGATCAACTCTGAGTTTATTTTTAAACTCAGAGTTGGTTGAACATACTTCCTGGAATAGGGCCCAGCTGATCTGAGCAGAGTCAGGCAGAGTGTAAACGAGTAGATAAATAACTACACATTACAAATGTTTAGCAAGGCTTTTTGAATTTCATGTGTCTCGGGGAAATTTTTTTTTTTAAATATCGGCCATTTCACAATATGTGATTTTTATGTCACCAGATAATGGTATCGGTCTTAAAAATCCTACATCAGTCCAGCTCTATTTTATAATAATCTGACAGTGTTGGCCTCACTGAGACTATGTTATCTGTCAAATAAGAATTTCAGAATTTTTATTTAATGGATACTCTGTATAACTGCAAACTTACTACATTTTTTCCTGTTTTCCCTCTCTCCATCTTACAGTTCTGTACATCAGCACCCAGAAGAGGAAGGTCTAGTGAAGATCATTTTGTTTTCATTTTATTTTATTTGTTTATTAATGTTTCAGAAGATGACTGTCATAAGTTTTTGGTTCTGTAAAGCCTGATGACCATTTGTTTTGTAAAAGTGGAATAAGTAAATAAATTCTGAGTTTGGATTTATGTCTGACTTGTTCAACATTATTTACACATTTTGGTGTTTTATCACAAGGAAAACAATTTCAGCTTTGTACGTTTACTGGAAAACATGAAGTCCAATCTAACTTTTTTACCAGGAAAATAATAATTTGACATAAACGAGCATTTTGCTGACTGAAAATAAAACCCAGTTAAGAAAGCTGGTGAATTTCTTTTGGCTCTGTCAAAACCTGTTAGAGGGTGCCAGATTTTTTTTTCTTTTCTTTGCAGATAACATGCAGTGTAATGTACCAAAATTTTAAATTAGAATTATTTGCAGAGACTCACCCCCCCCCAAAAAAATAAAAATAAATAAATTTGGTGCCATGGAAACAAAGAGATCTTCATTGTAATGTTGAACTGAACTGTTTTTAAAGTCGTTGGGCTTTTCTTCACACTATCTTTGAACATTTAGCCAGCACAAAATTGATGTGAGCCAACAGATGAACATAAGTCTCTGCTACACTGGTGAATGTCTTCTATGTACCAATAGCACTCAACAAGGATTAAAGCAATTTATAGCTGATTATGTCCATACATCCTTCATGATTTTAATTATTGGCATTTAAATCTTAAGCAGTGTCTCTTAGAGTTCCCTTTCCTTTTGGGGAAGTCTGACAGTGGGAGACGAGTGATGTTTGTTCTTTTTTCTTTTTTTTTTCTTCTTTTAGTGAAAGCACTCGCTCACAGTTTATCCCCGGAGCAAGCGGAGACGTCCAAATCTACCACTGTTTTTCCCAGAAGGCTTCAAAAGGATTAGAACATAATTTTGTAATTTGTCAGTCCTAATGTGCTAATTTTGTAATTGATCTTGATGCGACTGGCCTGCAGAAACCCATTACTGAATGGCTCATGTACAAATGCGCTCATCATTACACATAATCTGACAATCGGCTGTTTTATAATTCCAAATAAAACGGTTCAAAACAAGAATTTGCAAACAAAAGCTCCTGTTTTGATTCTCGTTTAGCGTCTATCTCTAGCTGTTTGGTTTTCAAATTGATCACAAAGGTTTAGCTCAATATGACATTATACTTGATTACAAAAATCCCCCCCAAAAAACAATATCTGGGCTTTGCTGGTACCCACAACAGTAAATCACTGAGTGTCTAACTGCACGAATGTGTGCAAAATACACTTGTTGCTCATTTAATGCACCATCGTGGATTGAATACCTACCTGTGAAAAAAATAATATGGCATGCAAATATGTATCACTGACTAACAAAGAGTACAAAGACTGCAGGACTAATCTATAAATGGTGCCACCTGCAGGCTATGTCAGGCTGCATTAGCATGTAAACAGATCTGTCAGATCAACTCTGACTGCCTTACTGCTGCAGCCTTCCACGTTGTAGTGCTTTTAAATGTCTCCGAGCGAACGGCCTACCTTTTATCATCTGTGACTGTATAGGTGTTATTTGTTCAGTCGGGTTTGGATTGGCTCTGGTGTGTTTGCCCTGTGAAAATCAATGCAGCACCACATGCAAGGAATTGGAAGTTTATTCCATTTCTGTGCGGCCTGTGGTAATTTAGCAAATGAGTTCAAAAGTGGCATCACCTCATTACGCTAAGATAAGAATGCTATAAATATATGATTCATTAGTTCCTTAATGAGAATGCTGTAGCATGGAGGCATTTGGGGGGGGGTTCTTTTCCTTCCAAGGATGGATTTTTGAGAGCCTTGTTTTCCAACCTGTACATGCGCACTCTGGCCCCTGGAAGGAGACAAAAGGCTGCCAAGGTCAGGCCTGACTTGAGAATGAAGGACGCGTTATTGATCAAACTCTGCCGAGCTGCAGCTGTAGAGGGGGAATGTTGGAGGGAGATTGAGCTGCAACACAGACATACAAACACACGGGCGGACATAGGCACTGAGTGATATATATACACACAAACGCCCGGTACACAGTGCAGCACACAAAGAATCATTATGGCACTTGGCGAGGGTTAGTACAGGCAAATATTTACCCACTGGAATCATAACTGAGCCGCTGGCCGTGTGGCCTCACAGGGAACCCAATTAATACCATTCACACAAATGACCCGGTGGCAGACATCATGCTCTCAGACTGTGAGCTATTCTTTCTTTCTTTTTTTTAAACACTTGAATTGATACAAGTTCTTTTTCACCTTGCATGTGCATGCGTGTGTCAACAACTGAGCAGTGATTTCAGTCCTTTAAACCCTTTCCAAACCCACACTGTTTTCTTTTAGATAACTGAATACCAAAAAAAAAAATTTTTTTTCAAGCGCATTTTTTTTTTATTTTACGTTTTATTTGAAGATGCTTTATTCTCCTGTCCGGCTTACTTCGCGTAGCGCACTCATCCGATCATAGCGGGCTGACGGAGGATGCTGCAGTGGCTCACTGTTGACGTGTGGAGGTGAGTGATGGAGGGGAGAGGACAAAGGAGAGTAGAATAGGTGACAGCCTTGTTATGTAGGAGAGAAAGCCAGGGGAGACTCAAGTCTTACAGCACCACCAGCTGCCAGAGCTACAAAACTACAGTGGAGACAACATGAGAGGAGGGAGGGAAAGTGGAGTATGACTTTGACCCTGACTGATCACTGCAGCGTGACTGTCTAGCCTTTTCACAAGGGATCAAAGGATGACAAGGACAACCAGAAATTCTTTTTTTTCTTATAATGTTTGGCAGTGCCATACAACCATGCTGACCATGGCTAAATTCTGTCTTCTATGCAAATCTATTCAGTGTGGATCTTTTCATATGAATGATTTTGCCAGGGTTAATGAAGAGTGTAGTACGCTTAAAAAAGAAAATCCCGAAAATATGCAATAGGTTAAACAAAGGTGGCCCTTCTTACATATTAAACTATCACTACATCCACTGCCTGCGTGCACAGATGCGAGCAGCTATTTGTTTTTGCACATGTAAAGAGACCGCCCTCCTCACATTGTATTAGGATACAAACTTGACCTCCTTTGACCTCTGCCTGACAGCCTGTCATGTGTTTAGGATGTAAATGATGACGTTGACCTCGCACTCAGTAGCTCTGCTCTCACATTTCGCAGGCTGGGTCAGAGGTGCCATTTGGTAAGTGCAGAATAAACAAACACTGGAAAAAAGCATGACAGCGGCTGACCAAGTTTAAATACATTCATCTGATTAATACGCTAAATATTAGCTGCATGTTGGCTGATTAGTTCACGAATTAGTAAAGAGAAACACGATTTTTATCATTTTGCCTCTCTATACCACCACAGTGAAGCAGGTAGGATGTGACTGAATTGTACACTTGGGGCTTTAATTCAAGGGAATTCATGAAACACTGTGCTAATCGTTAAGACATTGCAGTCATTTCTTCCTTCATTTTCACAAACCTTGAAGTAACCGATCAGCGATCAAGTGATACACAACCATGAGCAACTAAAGATCAGAAAGGCCTGATTAGACTTTGCTAGATAAAAAAAAAAGCCTCTCTACTTCTGGAACAACATTCTTTGGCCAGCTAAATTAAGATGGTCTATCAGAATGAAAGAAGGCCTCATGTTCCAGATCTTACAGCATAATCTGTCAAAGATGGTGTAATGGTGTATGCATGCATAGTGGCAGTGGAACTAGGTCTCTGGGCATTTATTGATTATGTGACTCTATACAGCTATTTGTTCTGCTCAGCTTCAATCAAATGCTGCAAAACTAATAGGATACCAGGGAATCAACCAAAGATCTTCTTAAGGCAAAGAAATGGAAGTTTGCTAACTGGCTTTTCACTTACTGAAGACAAAACTGAAGGCAGAAAGACCCACAAATATAAAGCACCCAAAGGTGGCTGTAGTAAAGGCCTGGCAGAGCATTATCTCAAGGGAGGGAACTCATTATTTTGAGATGTCCATTGGTTCCAGACTCCAGGTGGTCACTGACTGCAAAGGCTTGTCTTCAATAATCAATAATATTCCTCATATTTATAACTATGTTAGTTTTCACAGTAACATTTGCGCCTCTACAAATGCAGGGACTTTTTGTTAAGTGAATCGTGTTTAAATTGCTTCATTTCAAATCCACTGCAGCATTACATTTTTCCAGACTATCAGCAAAAAAGGGTGTACGCTACTTATGTTTTGGTCCACAAGGTTTCTTGTCTATCAGGAACCTACATCCATGTCCAAATTTGATGGCTGTTTTGATCCTAATTGAGTGTGAGGGCCTGTGCAAGCCCGTGATGCTCTACAACCCCTAGGCTCTTTATTTAGCCCCGAGGACAGTCAGCCTTGGCCAGAAATGTGACCCTTGACCTTCTTAACTGGAAAAATTCTATTTCCAGCATGGACAGGGGCTTCTGTGATTTATCTTCTCCTAAAACAGCTTGATGCAGATGGCAAAGTTAGCCGAGTGTAACTAGGTGCTCTTCAGGAGGCTAGAGAGCAGCTCTTTGGCTCTCACGTAGCAGTCGCTATGTGCTGCATGTGTTGCGCAGGGCGCTATGAACAGTAAAAGCTTTATTAAGAATAAGGCAGGAAACGTCTTGAATGATCCAGTAACATGGTCCACGTGAGTCCTTGAACCTTGGCCACAAAAGACTCTGCAGCTGTCCCGCAACAGTAGGGTCTATTTTGGAAACCCACACACTTACATGTTAATCATACTGTAGCACTGACCGTGACCTGACCCACTTACAGCTCAATAAGCTGGATGGATGTGATTACAAAGCGCATCATCACCATTCTCACTGACAGCCAAAAACAGTTTTGCTAGTTTTGTGTTCTGTCGTCTGTCTTAATGAACTTTGTCGTGCCTTCGCCAGTATAAAGAGGCTGAACTGTCTCGACATGATCCTTTTTCTCTGATAAAAGATACTAAAAAGTATTTCTCGTTTTATTCCACTTGGGAACCAAGCAAATCACATTGCAGGAAAAACCCATTGTTTCTAATACTTGGTAGCATGTAATTTTAGGTCGCACAAAAGTTATTGCATCAATGGCTGTCTTGGGACCTTGTCTCACAAAATAGTAAATGTAAGGATGAGCTCATCAGTGCTTGTGAGCAATAATTAGTGAATATGAGGTAAATGGCCTGTGTCAAAGAGCCATTTTCAATTACGTTGTGCTTCAGAATGGCTCTTGCATGTCCTGTTTGTCAGCCAAGTCTCACTATTATGCACATGAGATTTGCATGAAATACAAACTAACCCTGCACTCAGGCAATTAGCCTCCATTACACTGGTGTTCCGATTGCCAATTTGTCTGCCATGCAAGGTAATCCGGAGCGTTGCTGGCAAGCACCCAAAATGGTAATAATGGTAATGCAAGAGTCTTTTGTTGTTGTTTCCTCTCAGACTAACAGCCACAGGCGGCTGGTGTGTCACTGGATGAAATGTTGAGGAAGTGGAAATGTTTGCATGGCAGTCATAAGTTGAGACATGAACCTTTGGCCCTCAAATACTGCAATCCAAAAGTTTTTGGGGTGCTTATTTGATCTTATTCTGTCTCACCGGGTTAGTCTTAACTTTTGCTATTCAGCCTGGAAGAGCTGCCTTTTATTTCAAAGAGTTGCCTGACAGACACGTATATGTCTTTAAAAGGAAAAACATAAGAAAGAGGAGAGTGAATGCTTGACTTGTTTGTGCTGTATTAGCTTAAAAGTCATATTTCTGTCTATACTCCATATGACTGCCAAAAAAAGAAGTTTAGCCAGATTTGGTTGGTAAAGAAAACAAAGGCGAATGGTAAAAAAATACTATCTTTAATGTCTGCTGCAAACATCCATTGTGGTTTACAGTCCATACTGGTGCAGCTTTGATTTGCTGTAATGGTTTTGGTTATACTCATAGTGTTCCTGTGCTCTGAAGAGAGAGAGAGAGTCATTACCTGCGTTTCTTGGGCACTTAATGTCAGGATAAACTGTTCTGGGTCTGATGGCCTGACCGCTCATGTTTCTTCCTTTGTCAGTGTGTGCTGTAGTGATATTGTAGCGTGCTCTGGTTAAAACATCTGCTAATAACCATCAGTAGAAATAACTCAACGTGTAATGAACTGGAAATATTCTTTAAAAATACTAATTTGACTTATTTGTGTTACAGAATTCAACATAATATCTGCTCCTCATAACCGACAGCTTCCTCCGTTCTCACTCTGTGGCACTATTTGTGCCGACTTTTGCAGTGTTTGATTGTGTGTCACGCTGGGAACACCTTTGTGCACATGGTTAGTTGTCTCAGTTTGTGTGTCCACCGCTAAGGAGGAAAGCTCTGTGGTTTGACTTGCTGCACTCAGACTGCCTGTGATATTGCTCAAGGGCAAAGCCCGACAGAAGAGTTATGACTTCAGCCCATCTTTGACTTTGGCCATCAGGGAGGTCATAAGGAGGCTACAATCACACACATGAGAACCCATATTAAGCTACCTAATCTATCACAAAAATGCACAAACACACACAGACACACACGCTTGCATACTGGACCACAGCCAGCATCAGAGTCAGAGAAACAGTGTCATAAACACAATTAAAGACTTTTCTGGACCTGAGTTAGGTCTTTCCTCCGCCCCTGTGTGTGCGTGTGTGTGTGTGTGTGTTAACATGACATATAAAGGGAGAATGCATGTGAACAGTTGCGTCACAACATATTAAGAGACAGACTGGGGGGGACTTTTCACATCACGATATGACTTCCCGTACAGCACAGCACAGGAACAAGAGGCCATTAAATTCAATGTGACACTCGGCGGGTGAGCCACTGATGCTTTTTACGGGGGCGTGTCATTTGCAGGGTTTTTAACGACTGTCACTGAAAGTGAAGAGGGGACGCTCCCCGACTCACTTCAGCAGAAGGCGCCAATAGAACTGAAGGAGAAGCTTTTATAGGGACTGCACATGTAAAGGTAAGGCCTGGAAGAGGAGACATCTGACAGACTTTTATGAAGAGGCCAAAGTGATGGGGCAGTGCTTTTAACTGTGCATGCAAACTGCAACTTCAAACATATTCTTACATCATTTTTTCTTTTGTTTATTGTGACACCTGATGCGATATTTCCCCTTTGGAAAAGCTTCTATAAACTTCAAAAGCTTTATGGCTATCTGTATCTGTGACCAGCTCCTTTGGCTTGATGCTTAAGATTTTTTTCTCTCCAAGGTTTGAAGGCTCTACCCAAGCTCCTTGTGCCCTCTTGTGGCAGATCCCGGTGATGGATTTACTCCTAGCCAGCCACTCGACTCTTCCTCTTCTTCCTTATTTTAATTGACCTGGATTTGTTCCTTTGCTTTGCTGTAATGAAAAAGCAAGAGGTGCCTCGAGACTGAAAATCCTGTCAGCTTCGCCCTGCAGCAATTCCCACACCCCAAAACTGGGTCCCCTTTACAAGATCTCCTGTTTGAAGCTGAGCAGAAATAAAAAATTTAAAAGACCTGGGTGCTTCAATGCCTTGCGATGAATAATTAAGAAATATGCATTTTCAGATAATGGAGAAGAGAATTTTTAATACATCTGGATGTAAATCCATTGGAAAAAACCCCACTTTGGCATATATTTGTGTGGGGCTTGCACATGAGTTTGTATTGCATTCTTATTTCTCTGTGTAAAGATACAGTAAAATATTTATCCAGAGTTTCCTGTTAAACACAGAGAATGAGCAGGATCACTTTTTAAAAAACAGAAACCTGTACAAATGGGACATGTGCTCATCTGAGTCCTGTATGACATGCATACATATTAATGCGGTCTCAATGCACTGCTCAGAGGATCGTATTATCAATACAAGGCAATCAATATTCTACACGATGAACAAGGTCATTCAATCAAAACAAGCCGCATTAAAAATTAAAGAGAGATCAAACTTAGAAATGAATCTATTTAGCAGATACAAAGTCCTTCCGCGAATGTATAAAATGCATAAAATACTGCACATTTGTGTGATTAAACATCCCTCGATGGATGATGAAGCTTGGGAAAACGTGCATGCAATAAATGCATTAACAATTTAGTCAGTCGTACCTGTCACCACCTCGGTCTGACAGTGTTATTGCAGGTCACATAAAAAGCATATTTCAGGATGAATTCTCCCCTGCTGCTCTTTGCCCACTCCCCCTTCCCCACCCCTGTCATGTTACAACTCCCAATACACTTATGATTCATAGACCGCTGGGCTGTTTGATTTTACACCTGATGACTCATCACAGGTTTAACTCTTCATATTAAAGCCTAGTGACAATTTTATGGCCTCTATAGTGGAAGAAGAGTGAGTATGCGGTGCCGCGATACAACAGAAACTCCCGTCTATCTTCATAACTCATCTCCGTGATGGCCGAGCTGGATTGAATCATCTTTGCTTCAGGCTGGTAGCAGAAAGCCTGGCGAATGCTGGGGCTGAGGTGCGCAGTATGCGTGTGCATGCGTGGCATTTTGTTGTGTGTTTGTGAGTGTGCGCTTGAATGAATGTTCGTCCTAATTAAGCATCGGCAGCTCCTTGGACCAGGGGGAGGCAAGACTTCACAGCCATTAAATCAGGACAATGCTTTTTGTGTCACTGGTGCTGGCGTAAGTTGCACTGTTTCCCTCCCACTCCTTGCATCTCCTCTCCCTCCTTACCCTCCCACCTCCTCACCCTCTGCCAGTCTCACAGCAGCCAGGCAGCCTAGGGCTCCAAAAATAAATGATGGCGTCCCAAGTGCATGGTCAAGGCCAGGCAAGTTGGCAGGGCTAGGCATCCTTTGAGAGCTGTAGCAATAACTCACTGGGGTGCCCTCTAGTGGTAGATTGTGTTAGCTACAGTTAGACTTCAGGAGTTCACAAAATGAGAACTAAATAACAAAAATACTGCATATGTCACAGTCCAGTACAGCACAAAAACCTGCAGCATTTCACTCCCTTCATGGCCTTCTCTTTGGCCACTTTGTTGGGTACACCTGTTCAAGTGCTTTTTTACACAGATATCTAATCAGCCAGTGACATGGCAGCAACTCAATACATTTAGACCTGTAAACATGATCAAGACAACCTACTGAAGCTCAAACTGAGCATCAGAATGGGGAAGAAAGGTGATTTAAGTGGCTGTGAGAATGACGTGGTTGTTGGTGCCAAACGGGCTGGTCTGAGTATTTTAGAAATTGTTGATCTGCTGAGAATTTACCCACACAACCATCTCTAGGGTTTACAGAGGAATGGACTGAAAAAGAGGAACTATCCAGTGAGCAGCAGTTCTCTGCGTGAAAATACCAGAGGACAGGGGAGAATGACCAAACTGCTTTAAGTTGTTAGGAGGGCAGCCGTGACTCAAATAACCGCTGATTACAATCAAGGTATGCAGAAGAGCATCTCTGAATGCACAACATGCTGAATCCTGAAGCAGGATCAGGATATGGCAGGACTCTACTATGCTTCCAGGGTCTATAGAAAAATTCCTCATCAAGTGTACCTTAAATAAAGGTTTTATCTCAAGATTCTATAATGTTTTGCAAGGATGTGGTAACCGTAATGTTGGGAATGTCCTCAGATGTTGGGAGGAAGACCTAGAGAAGACCTATGGGGAGGGCGTTTGGGAAAACTGCTTTAAACTATCCCATTCTTTGTTTTTGAGTAATAAATTTAAAGAAATTCAATATAAGATAATGCATAGACAACACAGAAGGCCATATTTTCTTAATAAAATAAATCCTAACCGATCAATATTATGCCCTAAATCTAAGACAAGTGTTGGAGATGTTATCCATCTTTTCTGGGAATGCTCTTACATATCCAAATTCTGGAAATGTATAACTAAAGAGATAAGTTCAATTGTACAGAGTAAAGTTTGTAAAGATCCAGATCATGTTTATTGGGGCTGCCTTCCCCAGATAAAGGATTAAAAGGTAAAAAACTTGAGCGGACAAATAAACTATTATTTTTAGGTTGGAAATGCATTCTGCAAAATTGGATTTATGATAAACCTCCTACAGTCACTCAATGGTACAAAGCAATATTTGGAATAATTCCAATGGAAAGCCTAAGTGCAAAATTAAGTGGCAAAACTGAAAGCTTTAAGACCCCTTGGCAGCCCCTGATGGATTATCTGTCCAGTGATCTTTGTTCTGACCTACTTAAAGGAGAACTTATATTTAATTGGAAATAATAATACCTAATAATTTTTGCTTATATACTCATGTTTTTTTTTCTGCATATTTAGGCTGTACCATAACTATACTGGATACGGGTTGTATTTGTTTTTCTTTGTGAAAATAATAAACAGATGAAACAGAATCTTGAAGCAGATGGGCTACAGCAGCAGAAGACCACATGGGGTGCCACTCCTGTCAGCTAACAACAGGAAACTGAGGCTGTAGTTCACACAGGATCCCCAGAATTGGACACTGCGAGATTGGAAAAACAATGCCTGAACTTTTAACTCCATATTTTGCCCCCAGGTGACTGAGATCATCATCCCAACAACTTCTCTCAGTGCTCTCTTCCTGCCTAAAAACTATAGGCGGCTTCTAAATACGACCTATTTTCATTTGCTTTTAGTCGAGTCTGGTGCTTCATGGTTTGGTCAAGTTCACTGTAAAGGTTTTTTTTACTGCTCTTTAATGTGTTTTTACTGTTGTTAGAATTTAATTATATATTTATCCCTTTTTTCATTTCGTTTTTAGTCTTACTCAAGTTGTTTTATGCCGTTCTATTACTATTTAATTAATCACATTTTATCATTTTGAGTTTTGCTTGGTATTCATTCTTATTATGTTTGTTTATGGGAGTTGTGTGTTTTATAACTGGGTTTTTGGAGACTCGAATGCAAATGAATGTGCCTGTAAAACACTTTGGGTCAAATTCTGTTGTTTTAAAATGTCTTGATGTCAGATGGTAGGGTCAGAATTAGGTGTAAATAACATGAGTTCGGGGTGTTGTTGTTGGTGTAATGGTAAATGGACTGGTTCTTACGTAGCGCTTTTCTACTCGAGCACTCAAAGTGCTTTATACAACATGCTTCATTCACCCAAGCACTGTTTTTCTAAGCCCGAGTAATTTCTACCATTCACATTCTGACAAACGAATCTTCTGGCATGTAGACTATAGAAGTCAGGGATTGGGATATTTTCTTGGTACACTTTGGGCCCCTTAATACCAACCGAGCATCATTTAAACACCTCAGCCTACCTGAGTGTTGTTGCTGAGCATATCCATCCCTTTACGACCACAGTGTATCCATCTTCTAATGGTCACAAAGATCAGATCAGACTGGTTTCTTGAAACTGACAGTGAGTTCACTGTACTCAAATGGCCTCCACAGTCACCAGATCGCAATCCAATAGAGCAATTTTGAGAGCGGGAGGTTTACATCATGGATGTGCGGCTAAGAAATCTGCAGCTGTGATGCTATCACGTGAATATGGACCAAAATCTTTAAGGAATGTTTCCAGCACCTTGTTGAATCTGTGCTATGAAGAATTAATATAGAAATAAATGTCAAAATATTCATGTTAAAATCATCACAGCTGTATTGAATTCCATTGCACAGGTGTTTATGCTGGTGTGTCCACTAAACTTTAGAACTTGGCACATAATTCCAGCAGATCAAAAACACAACAGGCTGACTCTTGAAATGACTCTATCCTATCAGGGCATCGAAGCTGGTTTTTAGCATGAATTTCTATCATTATAAAAGCAAAAGTTAATAGCTGAGGTGTAAGTTTAAAACAAATGTGTGTTCACACGCAGCATAGCTCAGGATGACAGGGAAGGGCACTAAGGAGTCAAAGTGGGTCAGTGTAGAGTATTCCCAGTGCAGATGTCACCTAGGCTGTTTCAGGTCAGTGAAGGACTAGTGTATGTGTTAGAGTCAGAAAAAGAGACCATGTAAGTAATTTGTACAACCAGACACATCTATAATATGCATAACTTAAGACTGGAGTTGAAATGATTTTTGAATGAATTACATCTTCAACTGACAGAAACCTAATTGGGAGCTAATTTTGTAACTTTTTATCCTCCATTAGAGCTCCGTTTGCTAATTAAAGCTTCTCAGATGTGAGTTTTGTCACTTTTATTCTCTCTTCTTCTTTAAATTTAAACATAAAGTGAAAATAAATGCTTTTTTTGCTTTAAAAAATTTGACTGCTGCTTTTCCAGCTTGCTTTCAGGTAGAGAGACGGAGCATCTGATGGAAGGTTTAAGCTTTGGAGATGACCACACTGCAACTTTTAGTTTTCCTCCAAAAATAATTGGACACATAAAGCATTTGAGCACACACTTCACATACAATTCACATCATATGGAAATCCGATACATCGACACCACAAATTCTGAATTCTCATACTAGACAGCAGCTCAGTGGTTAGCCCTGTTGCCTCACAGCCTGATGGTTTGAACATGGGCGAGGCCCTTCTGTGTGGCTTAATGCTGTCACTATAGTCTCAGGATCTAATGAGCTTTCCTTCCTGGTTAAATGAAGTTAAAAAACAAACAAACTGAAGAGTATCTGATGGTCTTAGCAAAAATTAATTTTTATTTCATGCCATGATTTGTAGGCTTCACACATACGGAATGCACAGGCAGTAAAATACTGCAGATAATTTAATACGCAAATAAAACATACAAAAGAGAAATATCATTTTTGCATCAGAAGAAAAAGGAGAATACACCCACAAGAATAGATGCATGTGTGCACTCACAGACGCACATACAGACGCACAGAGCCTCATCTGCCCTCCAAAGCTCTGCATGCTGTAGCAGCTCAGTGCTGCAGAGTGGATGGTGTGGCTTAGAGGCAAGTCCTTTAGTCTGCTATTAATTTTACATACTCTAAGGAGGCAATATATATCTTTTATCCATTTAATTAGTTCTTCTGTCTCTAAGTTGGTCAGATCTATTTTCCATTGGATGATACAGGCTGGTCCAGTCAGTCATGGAATTCATCAAATATATGCATTGCATCTCTGAGGACTCTTCAGTCGTTAATACATATTCAATGCGTGAGTTATTGTTGTCACAGGCAGACACAATGAACTGCAGTTCAGAGAATTGAGAGCAATTTAGCTTGCATTTCTGTATAGCCCCGTTATTGACTTTGGCATCAAACATGATGAATAATGGCTTCGTCTACTTAAATACAAATAAATGTTCATAGACACAGACCACTGCTAAGGGCCTAGGGCATTTTAACTTGAATACTCTCTGCAAAACAATTCAGGACATGTGCTGCCTGTGAAATCCAATCAAAACATCTCAATAGATGATTTATTCATTTTAACAAAACTTATTCAAGTTTTATAGATGTTTTCTTTCTGCTGTTTTCTCTGTTATAGTGGTGTAAATGGGCGCATTGGTGAGTGGACTGGATGTCCACTAGGGGTCAGGCTGACACAAAGCATTCGGTAGCTTCTGCACCGAACAGGCTGAGATACTGGAGCACTGCGAGGTAATATGAGGCCAGATCCTAATGATGGAAATAGAATAAAAATCTTTTTAAATTAAAATAATTTAAAAAAGCAATTCAGAAGCATGATGTGATTAGTGTTAAATGCACTGTAGCAACATATGTTACATGCAAAGAAACACAATAAGGAACCCAGAGACAAAGGAAATGTTGGATTTTAACAGATTTGTTTGCATTTAAAAAATAATAATAATGATCCAGTGAAATCTCTTGCTGCGAGCCCACTACTGCTGCTATTTCAAAGAACAAAAAGACCCCCCCCTTTTACTCCATAATCACCTTCACCTATAAGCAAATCACGTCTGAAACAGAGTCAGTGCATTCACCTCAAGTGCTGTGCCATAAGCAATTTGATCACAAATGACTGCTCTATGCTCTCCTTATAACACCCCTCACGGCTATAGTCGCATAATAATTAATGTCGCAAAAATGACTCATTAGTGCAAATATATTCCAAAAACATGCCAGTCAGTCCTCCTGATGAAAACATATTGATTTATTTGAAAGGTGAAATTTAAGAGTTGAAGGAAGAGAAAAGGTGAAGCGCTCTTTATCAAGTGCCATTCAGTGCATGCAAAAGGTTGCTTTATTCTTAAAGTGCCTAATTCAGTTTTTATTTCTACCGCAATTCTTAACAAGAATTGTCTCAGGGCATGTTGTGTTGCAAAGTAGAGACCGAGCGAGTGAGTTCTTTCTTTACTATAAATCACCATAAATTTGATCTCAAATCAACTGAGTGAATAACCATTTATAAAGAAAGTTTCCTCCAGTTAAGTCACCTCGTTGTGCCGGTTTCATATATTTGTTATATTCTGTAGGTGAGGGAGGCTCTTATATTCTAGACTACAGTAAAAAACAAGCTACACAATGTTTACTCAGTGATCACTTTCGATATTCAAGGTAACACTGCTGGGATAACTCGGGAAGGAGCAGAGTGCTTTTGCTGCTGTTATCAGCTTTAATTACCGTCTGCAGCGCTCAGTATTTATGACGCTACCCTGCCCATTGTTTACATTCATTCATCACTTTTTGAGAGGAGCCAGGTTGGTGTTTGTCATTTTGAATTACAGCGAGCCCTATCAGAATTTTGAATACAACTACAACAACACAACTGTGCGTTTGTGTAATTAACACGTCAAGTATGTGCACAAAAGTATATATATTTTTTTAATCACTTAAAAATTTTTTTGCTAATCACACATCAGCATATCCAAGAAAAGACAGAACAAGGACAAAGCATTTTGGACATTCGGGAAAAACAAACAAAGTGAGAATTTGTTAAAAGTGCGGCGATGAGTGTTGTTGTCTTCTCGGTGAGTGGCAGCTTTTGTTTGTTTAGTCAAAGAAAAAAAAAGTTTTTTTTTAAGACTTACTCCACTCTCAGATGTTAACAAACAAAAATATGTGTTTCTGTGAGTTTTGACTGTGTATGTGTGTTTGAATATGTGCGGTGTGTTGCAGGATCCTGACACACAGCAGACAAGTCGGTGAAGTCTTTAACAAGCTGTCAGGGGCCATAACATTGTTCTGCAACAGTTAACACAGCACACCAGGCAGCTCCAGGTAGTGACACCCTCAGTGCACCACAGAGCACCTTTGTGGTCCACACACACACACACACACACACAAAAATGCTGCACTTGTACTCGCATTCTCACTTCTGGCCCCATACACACTGAAGCAGCTAATAGGCGGCAGTGTTCTAGCTTAATGGAAGTGCAGAGAGAGAGTTCTGCTGTTGAGGTAGATAGGGCCCTCTGGGCAAAAACACATTAACCTATTTGGAGGGCGTGAATTCTAGATGGTGTTATTAGCAGAGAGTCTGAGCACCTTGAGCTGAGCAGCTCTAATACTCAGTGTGAGTTTGTGTGCGAGAGAAAGAAAGGAGGCAAGGGGAAGAAACAAAATTCTTGGTTTGCTCGACTGTCTCAAACCGGAGTGAAGGCCTTTGCACAATTTATCTCCACGGTGCGAATCAGCAGGTTGGAGAAAAGCCGGACTTCCTTCGCTCAAGGTTTTATTAGCTTTTGAGCAGGAGTGCAACAACAAGTCAATGCAGTGCTGAAAATTGAGCGGGAAACAAAACTGACCGGCTTTTTGAGTTTGACGGGTAAAAAAAAAAAAAAAAAAAAGTAACAAAAGTTGAGAAGTTGAGAATCATCCTGACAATAGGCTATAGGCTGGAACAACACTTAATAGAAAAAAGAAAACAAAACAATTGTCACTGTCACAGCTACATACATAATCTCACACTAAATGCTAACAAAAAAAAAAAGAGTGGGGTAATTATGCTTACGCCATCCACTAGTTCTATCCATTTAGCCAATTAAGGCTAATTACAGTTTTAGCTTTGGCACAAGGGTTTTCATAATTAACCATTTATCAAATCTCCACCCTCTTTCTTACCAGAAGACACCCAGGCAGCAGAGCAGAGGAGGCATTCACTCCCAGAGGGAGAAGGCTCCAGCTTATTCCCCCGATTACCTCGTGAGGACTGTAAATACATTTAGATTTAACCTTTCTTTAACAGAACAAGTTATGACTTAATAATTATTATATACACATTGAGGCCAGGCAGTAGTACACAGACTATGATTAAGCTTGCACATGCCTGCTCAAATGTATTTGTTTGGGTTTTATTCTAGAAGGTCTTGACCTTGATGTGTTAGGTGCACTGATATGACCTGTGCTGGATTTGGGGCTGTATAAAAAAAAAAAAAAATTAAATTAGATTTGACCATTTATGACCACCTTTAAAGCATCAATACACGGAGGTGACCACAAGGTCAGCAGGGTCTCCAACCTGTCCTGCTTCTCTCTATCACACGCAGCACTCCAACCCCTATTGTACTGCTGCATTATCTGCTTTTAGTTTGATTCTGCGGTTTCGCAGTGCAAGTGAATTTCGTCAAGTTTTACATTATTAAAGGGCAGAAATAATTTATCTAATATTCATTATTTATATTTATACAAGGAGCTTGTCCGCAGGGAGCAGGTCTCATTTTCAGCCTCATATTTTGTAAACAGGCAGTCACACAAGTGACAGTTCCTCTGATTTAAAGAGACAGGCCTGCTTATGGAGAGTGATGCCTACCTTGAATTCAAATGGAAAGGTGATCAATTTTTAATTTTTTTTTCTTCGTGCTGCATTTGCCTTGACTCTCTCTCAGATTCTGCAGCTGCTGTTGTCCCTTTCAAAAGGACAATGGTGGCAGACAGGTGAGTTTGAAGCGGGAAAGTGGAAGGAGAAAATTCATTCGAGCAGCAGCCCCGTGAAAATGAGACAACACCTGATCAGATAGGAAATGGATTTATTCACTCTTTATTCTGGAAAAAAAAAAAATGAACGGATGACTAAACTGAGATCCCCTTTTGTAAACTTTAAAGAATTCACCTTAATGAATCTCAACCACCAACAGCATAAATCTTCTTTACCTTTGTGGAAAACCACAGACGACTTCCAGAGAAGCGTCTGCAAACACCCCCCCAAAACCAATGATATCATCGACGCAGTTGAATTCTGGTAAGAGCAAACTTCTTTGCGGAGAGCTCACTGGAGGTTTGTGCATTAAAAAAACAGCACAAAGTTGGTCAAGATTGTAACATTGCGTCTGCAACTTTCCATGTTAACAACACAGAGCAGACAGACAGAAGGGCTGGCGGGGCCAGACAGCCGCATGCATGTTTGTTAGGCCGAGCGTGTCTGCCCGCACCTCCACGTCAGCAGTGCCTGAGTAGCTGTAAGTATGAACAAAATCACTTTTCAAGGGGAATAATGTAGAACAACATCATGTCAACTTTAGGATATATTTATATATTTCTCCTGGCCGGCATTAATTTTTAAGGAGCATTTTAAAGTTGAGGGAAAGGGAATGCTGTGCTCCGATCGCGTTACGCAGCTATGCAAATGAATGAAATGAATGTCAAAATTGCAGTGAAGAATTGATGAGGACAGAGAGCGCTTGTCTTGGTTGCGAGGCGTGTGGATGACGGAGAGGACAAGTGACGTTCATTTTCAAAGGAAAGTTTCACGCCGCTATCATGGCAGCCATTGTGACTTGCAGATAAATTTTAATGCCCCACTCTGACGATTCTGTGTCACTCACCCTTTTCCTTTCCCTTTTTTTTCTCTTTCCTTTTTTTTTGTAAGAACCCATTGCTATTTCCTCTCCCTATCTGCGATGACATCTGAACAGACACATGTGCATGTGGCGCCAGGACCCAGAAAGCCTGTGCACATGGAAAAGAAAGATGGGGAAAAAGTCTTTATAAAAGATTCATCACAAATGTCTCTAATCCACTACTGCATTGTCAAGGAGATGTTATAAAGCACACATTGTAAATGGATTCTTCCCTCACTGACTAAAGTCATTTCTGCAGAGGGATGGGGAGTAGAGTCAGGGCGACAGGGGGCATCCTTGTGTGGCACCAGACAAGTACATAGTGCGAGCAGATGAGCAGCACTCACTGGGACTGCATTACTACCTGTCCCCAGTGCTGCGCTGCCTGTGAGCCTCACTCTAATGTACAAGCCGGCCACATTCCCCTTGTCAAGGCCTTGACGTGCACATCAAAAATTACCCAACCTAAAGTGACAGCCCCCTTTCTTCCCGTCACTCCCCTCTCTGCAGCCCGGCCTACTCTCCAACCTGCTAAAGGAGTGCTTTGAAAGCCAAGACTGCCAGTGCCACTCTACAGTGTCAGGCACTTTATTTGTTCCTCACCGCAGGCACTGGGAGGTAAAACAATATGGATGGCACTGTGGAAGCTCATAATATTAGCTTTAGCTGTGGGCACTTGGCCATAAATATCGCACTGCCTCATGGAGAATATGATTGGAGCCACTTGAAGTATCAAGTTTTTGAGCAAAGGTCTGAAAAAAAAGTATATATATATATATATATATATATATATATATATATATATATATATATATATATATATATATATATATATAGTGGCCGGGGTGTCACTACCTTTCTTTCATCTCTTATCAAATCACCCTTCAGCTCCTCCATCCTCCTGGTGCAAAGTGACACAAGTCTCTCATGCTTTTAGTGGCACTTTGAAAAATAAGACCTCAGTGAAGCAAAAATAATCACTCCTTTCAACACTTCACTTCATCTGGCGATGCTCTTCACTCCTCCATTTCAGAGCCTCTTCAATCACATGTGATGATTTCGGGTATAATTTATGTATTTTCTGTTGGAGGGTGGTTGAATAAAAAAAAAAAAAAAGAAAAAAAGGAGGAAGTGAAGAGAAGAGCTCCGGCCTGCCACAAACACGCAGACAAACATCCACACGTGCACGAAATCGGATACATTTTGTACAGCTTTGATCTCTTCCGCCGACTGCTCTTACATTAGTAAAAACGTGACATTTTAGTCTGATCTGATCTTTTTAACCCCTTGTGATAATGCGTGTATGCTTGTGTGAGTGTGTGTTTCAGGAACAATGTGATAGAAAAGGAGAGAAATAGTTTTGAATCTTGAATTCACATTTCTCTTGTGGACAAATTAGCATGTGATGCTTACTCTTAATGCTGACACGTCGGAAGGCACACATGCTGAACTTCCTTAGAGACACGACCGAGTACAAAGATATGAGACACCTCAGCCTGACTCCGCAACAAAAAAAAGAGGGAAGATTTTGCTGTTTCTCCAATCAATAATCTTTTGTTGCTTGGATCTTTCCTCTGTTCTGCTTTGCACATCCCCAGACTGACACCGTTCAGTCAGTGCTACAACTCTATTAAGCTCAAAGAGAACAGGAAAATGAAAGGCTGTTTTTGGTCACAACAAAACAAAAAACAAAACTAATATGCACTATACAAGATAAGATGGAGATTCCTGTTTAAAAAAAGATGCTTCAAAGATCAATAAAAGCACTACAAATATAGAATAATAGCCATCGCAGAAAGCAAACTGTTCCCATTTTATTCTTCAATTACACAGTGTATTAAGGGGTTAGTGGATTTTTTTAAATTTAGTTTTAACTGTATATTTAGCTGTTTGAGGCCATTCTCTGTTGAGAAGCTAAATAATGCAGTTAGGTAACCAGTAATAAATAATGGGCAATGAAAGCACGTTGCTTATAGTTGGATTGGGTTGGATGGTATGAATCTAGCAGATAGCTACGTCCACCCAGGAGGTTTTGTGTGGAATCTGCATGTTCTCACTGTGTCTGAAAACTCTTTTAAAGCTTTTTCTTTGGACATTGGCTGCTTTTTCACTCATTTTCAGACCATTTTTTAGAGGAATGTTTTTTTTTGTTTGTTAAGCCACTTCATACTGACCCATGAACCATTCAAGCATTAAAAAGACACTTAACTCAACCAGTTAGGTGTCTATACATATAACAAACAATTTAGCAAAGAAACAATTTTAAATAGTATCTTTAGACAAGTTGGTACTTGCAGCATTGTCTGCAAAAACAAATAATTTGTTTCCATTTCTTTAGCTGAATTGTCATGAAAAATTGCCAAAGATGATACTTTTTCACAGGCATAAAATGGTATTTTTTGCACCAACAACACAAGTCCCAACAAGTTATTGGCCAAAAACCTGACAACATCCCACCAGGTGTGCAATTTACCTTTGAAAAATATAATTATGTGTAAAAGTGAGGGACAAAACAAGAAGTGAAAGGCCTAAAAAAAAACCCGTCTGCAGCAGGTGAACAGTATTTGAAAGTCATGTCCTTAAAAAATTTGGAAAAAGACCTGAAACAGGACCTGAGAGATGCATCTGACCCTTCAGCTGATCCATCTACTGCTCACTGAAGCCTCATCAGAAATGGTCTCAGTGGAAGGGTGGCTGTACAAGATTCAAAAGACTGAGGTATGCCACATTACACAAGAACTGGATTGAAAATCAGTCGGTCTTATGTAGTGAGAAAGCCCAGACCTCAACATTATTGAAGCAGTGTGGGATCATTTTGAGATAGCCAAACAAAAGGGACCCAACATCCAAAGAAGAGCTTTCAATATCCTTCAAGAAGCCTGGAGAACTATTCCTGAAGACTGCTTAAAGAAATGACAAGAAAGCTGCCTCAGAGAGTTCAGGCTGTGCTGAAGAATGAAGGTGCTCACATCAAATATTGACTTTCGAGCTCGTTAGAATTGTACAAACTCTGTTTCTTGCCTTTTGTACTCTATTTCCATGTATGTTTGCATTTACAAATTTCTTCACCTATTTCCCATTTTCCAAGCAAGATCTGAAGAAATGAAGGGTGACTCAAGACTTTTGCGCAGTACTATATAAACAATATAACAACTTACTTAAAATCTTAAGAAATGACAAGCAGTTAAAATAACGTGTTGCTTTCATGTGCATTAAGAGTGTTCTACACATGCTGAAGGCACACTGTCAGGAAAAGGTCAGTAAAGCACGCATACACAAATCTTTTTCAGAACTCAGTGAAGGAAAAACTTCAAGGCATCTTGAGTTCATAATTTATATCTGGAGCTGTACAAACTGTTACTCCAGTACAGTCGGCTCAATCATTATTATCTTTCTGTGGAGAACCAGAGTATTAGTTTGAACTGGATTTAAAGTAGAACCAAAGCAGAGAGTGAGTGTCAGCCCTTTCTCAGTCCTTCTTTTCTTGTATCCACATCAGCACACAGACACACATGCACGCACAAACACACACAACTGAGCCGGGTCACTTAGGACCCCTGCCTCATCACTTTAACTAAGTTACACAATCCTGGGCTCTGCTGTCTTTTAATCCCCACTTCCCCTCCTCTCACTTCTCCCTCCTCCTGCACTCGCATCTGTGTGCATCTGTGTCCCCAACTGCTGTGCAATTAAAGAGAGATGAGCAGTGCTGTTAGCTCATAAAAAAAGGAGAGAAAAAACATAATGTAGTTTGCGTGTCACCATAAATTTGCTGCATGCTGAAAGTTTAAAAGAGCTGATGAATAATTCGAGAAGAGCGCAAAGGGGAAGAAGGGTGGCGGTGGCACTCACAGGCTGGGGCGGTAAAAGAAATAGATGGAACGTGGAGAAGAAGACAACAAGAGAACAGGGGTGGGGGGGGGGAAGGTAGAGAAATGACACTGTTATTCATCCAGCTCTTCGTCACAAGTTTAGAGTGAAAGATGCAAAACTTCAAGCGCACACAGTCTCCCGTGGGTGAGATACGGCAGTTCAAACAAAGTAAACAACTGTTTTACTCTGATGCACACTTTAGTCTTGCTGGAGGCTAAGTTGCCTTCCTGCTGCAGCTGGTATTGTGGCACACTTTGCCGACAGGGAGAGTGCGAAAATTGTTGCGAAGATCTCACGGTATTCTAAGCGAGTGTGGCACGCAGGAGACTCAGCCTTGTTATTTACATAAAATGAGCAGGTTGGCTTTCATGAACAAGGAGCTGCTCGAGTAGAAAAGGGTCATGAACACAGTTTGACACAGTACAAATATGTGCTCTTTCACACAGAACTTTAACTGTCAGTGATGAGGATGTGCATCTGTGAAGAACAGAGGAGTTTAAAAAAAAAGTCTCCTCATTGACTTCACTGCAATTACATAAGCAACCATGGAGGTGCATATGGTTGCAATCAACAGCAATACGTAACTGAACGAAGTAACCAATGTAT